>CAUYLG010044720.1:0-204652 GCA_963573385.1 Cacajao melanocephalus
CTGAGAATGATGGTTTCTAGCTTCATCCATGTCCCTGCAAAGGACATGAACTCATCCTTTTTTATGGCTGCATAGTATTCCATAGTGTGCAGCTTCAGCAAAGTCTCAGGATACAAAATCAGTGTGTGAAAATCACAAACATTCGTATACACCAATAACAGACAACAGAGAACCGAATCATGAGCCATCTCCCATTCACAATTGCTACAGAGGATAAAATACATAGGGATACAACTAAAAAGGGACATAAACTACAATGAAAACTACAAGCCACTGCTCAAGGAAATAAGAGAGGACACAAACAGATGGAAAAACTTTCCATGCTCATGGTTAGGAAAATCAATATCATGAAAATGGTCATACTGCCCAAAGTAATTTATAGATTCAATGCTATCTCCATCAAGCTACCATTGACCTTCTTCACAGAACTGAAAAAAACCACCTTAAATTTCATATAATTTGTTAATTTTATAATTTATCTTATATATTGTCTTTAGAATTAATGAGCATTTAGATTGCTAAGCCTTCTCCCTTAGTTGCTAGGTGAAGCTTGTACTTTTCTACTTTCCTTTTTTTTTTTAAATTTAATATGCTATAAACATTAAATGGCCCAGGGGATTTACGTATCTGCTGGGGGAGGCAGTATGGTTTAATGGAGAAGGAAATGGATAAGGAACTAGGCAGGCCTGAAGCTCAAATCTCTTCTCTACTATGGATCAGATGTGTGACTTTGGGCTAGTTACATTACTTATCAGAATTTCTGTTTTCTTATGTGTGGATAGGGCAATAGGACACCTCCCCCAACCCCAAGTGGGTTACTCTGAGGATTAAATGAGATAATACATGCTTAGCATGGCATCTAGCATGTAGTAAACCCTCAATAAAAGTTATTGATACGGTGTTTAAATCTTAAACTGAGTACTTAACATTAATTTTCTTCCACTTACAGAATGTTCTGTTTTTATCCTAGAACCCCCATTAAAAAAAAACAACAAATAAACCAAAGAGCAATTGCCTTTTAAAATGGAATGTTCTTGTATTGGCTCGCATAAGTGGAAATGCACATCTGTATTTTAAATTAGATCACCGGGTGTTTATAGCATCTCTGGGGCATACAGAAGACTTTTACATTAGTTTTGTTGAGTTTTTTATAAACTCATTAATTTTCACAGCATTCTTATGAGAAGGAATTAGACATATTGTTCATGAATTAATGAAAGTACAGAGCCGTTTTGGCACTTGTCCAACATCAGGGAGAAAAATCAGTGACAGCCAGGAATAGTATTGACGTTTCCAGGAGGGAAACGTAGTATTGACTCACTATCCACTGATGACGTGCTCGGTGTTTGTGTGTGTCTTTTCTCCTGAAACAGGGTTTTGCATCTCTTAGGTCCTGTGTAGTGGCCCAAAGGTCATGAAGGGTGCACGCAGAGCTTCTGTCAGATATTGGCCACTCCTCCCCTATGCTGGTTTCTTCCGGGCGAGCAGGGAGGGGCAATTAGAGCAGTGCTGATGAGAGGAAAGTGGAGTCCATGAAATGTCTATCAAGTTCTATTCCACAACTAAAGGTATTTCACGTATTCTTGTGAATATTTAGTAGTGATGGTGAATATTTTTGGGGACCAGCAGTGGCATTCCCAGTGCTTGTGAAATCACCCTGTAAGGTGGGAACCTTTCTGGTTCTCGGTGAGGGGTTCTGGTGGAAATTATGGTGTGAGATTCTGGGCTGATTGCCTTGCTCTTAGGGTGGTGCAAGCCCCCCTTTGGAGGGAAGAACTCTACTCCTCAAAGGCAGCCGTGGGGTTGACTCTGGAATGAGCAGGTGGCCCATGTCTGGTCTCCCTGTTAACTCGGGCCATCTCAAACCTTGGGATGACTCACAGACTCTTCCTCTTTCATGTTTTTGGACAAGCTTTTTAGTCTCTTCTTGACTTACCTGCTAATTACACTTGGGGGTCAACCTCGACTCTACGTTGGCCACTGTAACTGTGTTTTGATATTTAAAAAAATGTTTTTTTTTTATTATTTATATTTAGAAGGTACAAGCATTTTGTTTTATTTACTTTTTTTCCTTTAAATTTCCATAGGTTTGGGGAGAACAGGTGATATCTGGTAACATGAGTAAGTTCCTTAGCGGTGATTTGTAAGATTTTGGTGCACCCATCACCTGAGCAATATACATTGAACCCAATTTGTAGTCTTTAATCCCTCACCCCCTTCCCACACTTTTCCCGAGTCCCCAGAATCTATTGTATCAATCTTAACGCCTTTGGATAAGAATCCTCATAGCTTAGCTCCCACTTATGAGTGAGAACTTACAATGTTTGGTTTTCTATTCCTAAGAGTTACTTCTCTTAGAATAACAGTCTCCAATGTCATCCAGTTTGCTGTGAATGTCATTAATTTATCCTTTTTATGACTGAGTAATATTCCATCATATATATACATACCACTAACTGCATTTTTTCTGGCAGCCTAACCTTGCATCTTCTTTGATTTTTGGCTTCAAACACTTGCCTTGATATTAACCACTTAGTTTTTTGTCTCTCCTTGCTGTCATAGAAGAAGAAAGAGGGTGGCACAGGTGGCTGGCTCAGAGAAGATTTCCTGTAGAAGGTAGGAACTGAGCTGGGTGTTGAAGTTTGGGAAACATCCTAACACGTGGAGGGAATTGGGGAGGCGGCGTCAAGCAGCAGGAAGAAAAGCAAGGCAGGACAGTGTGGAGTCACAGAAAAACCAGGGCTCTAGAGTTCAAAGAGTGAGTCCGCTCTGGTGCTTACATGAGTCAGAGAGCTTACAAGAGCCTGACCTTGGGCAGGTTCCTGAACTCTCTGAAGCTTGGCTTTCTTACCTGTAAAATGGAAGAAAATACAACTTAATTCTCAGATATTGGGACTATTAAATAGTACATGTAAAAGCAGCTAGCATGGTGCCCCTGGTAAGTACTCAATAAATGTTGATTTTTATATCATTGCATGCTGCCCACAATGCTGGTCTACTTAAGCAGGTGGGAGAAAGAGTTAGAGAGGGCAAGAAGCTCCTGTCCCTGCTCTAGCCTCTTGCCTGGACAATAGCTCAATGCTTAGTAAAGGGAAAGCTTACTAAACCGATGTACCTGTCCCTCCAGGGCGAGTCCTTGAGTGTCTTGATTCTTTGAGCTTGCACATGGGGCTACTGCTGTGTTATCTTGCCCTTGTTAAAACTCAGCCTGGGAATGTAAAGAGATGTCAACTCCTCCCCCTCCCAAGTGCTTGTGTCCCTCATCCTCCCTGTGGTGGTGTGTTCCAGCTGTTGGAGGCTTTGTGCATTTAACAAAAGGCACTGTTATAGAAACCCCTGCATTATGTTGAGTTCAGGGAGACCCTGATGTTGGGAGCAGCCTGGACTCATTTGCTCTTGTTAACCAGGTGTGCGTGTGTGAACATATCTTGTCCCAGCTCAGGCTCCTTCTTCAGCAAGACCTGTTTAATCTTGCTGCTAACTATGACTCTTTCTGTATTTATTGATCATCTGCTCTGCCTCTGGGTTCTGATCGTTGCTCCAGGATTTCTGTCTCTGGACTTGAACCTCTGCTAACAGAATGTAGTCATTGTCTGTGGTCTTTAATTTCTAACTTCTTTTCTTATATTTGATCGAGAGGTCTCACCAGGCTCCATCTTTCCTCGTCAGTAATTAAAAATACTACCGATCACTGCCCGGGCATTAACACTAGGGTCTCTGGACTAGATGTCCGGAAATCTTTATTTCTATCTTTAGTTGAATCCCTGGATCCAGATCTTTTATATAGGTTTGACTACCTATATCCATTCAACCTGGCAGAAATGTCTTACTAGAATTCATTCTAGACTCCGAACTCATAAACTCCAGCAGATATTCTGATTCAGAAGGTTGGTTAGGAAGGAACCAGAGCCTAGAACCTGCCTAGAATCCCATGTGTTTCTGATACAGGTGGATCATGGATCACACACTGTGAGCAATACTGATCAATACTGAAGTTTCTGGAAGTTTCACTTTCATATAAAGGGAAATATTGTCCTATTGGCCAATAGAGATTTAAAGTCACAAGGTTTAAGACCAGGTAAAAATAAGAAATCAGATCTTCTTTGCAGGTGGCAAACAATTTAATTTTCTAAGGAAGCTAAATGTTCTCTCCCCAAGTTTGTCTCCTCTAAATATTTTCTTGATTAGCTGTTTCTTTAGAGGAAACTCAGAGGTGAACTTCAGGCCATGTTTTGTTCAAATTATTTTAAGTTATGAATTTGTTCAAGTCTGTGTTTACGATCTGTGCCTGGGCTTACGGAGTAGAAAGTGTATTCTCATCAGGTCTGATCGTCACGTTCTGCTTCCAACCCTTTCCCTGAATCTGCCCCATACTCCAGCCAGCTCCCACTAACTGTTGGTTGCCATTCTGATAAGTACTTCATGGGTAATCTTTCTGGGAGCTATATTTTTAGAGGAAGAGATGAAAGAAGACTGAAAAATTAAAATCAAGATAAGCAGTCTCTCACTTGGAAGGTTATTAAGAGGATGTGGTCATTTAAAAGTACTTTCCTGTCTCTTCTCTTCAGTGTGTGACATCTGAAGTCATAGAAGATGTTATCACACCTTGCTTTATTAACATGGCTAGAGTCACCTGTTTCAAAAGGCCCAGGAACATTATTAACCTTAAGTGAAAAGAAAGTGGTGCTAAAGGAAAGATAAAGGGAAACTGGCTTTTGGCAGCATGAGACACTGGCTCCCAGCCAGACCCCTGCAGCTATTCTGTTAAGTGGCCCCATGAATTTATTTTACAGGGAGATTACTTCCACTATCTGAGTATACAGAGGCTGTTGTGATTCAGACATCTTGTCAAGTTACATAATATGCTGCTCTTCCAGGAGAATGTGGGAAGCAGGTAATAAGTTAGGAAAGAGAGTTGACCAGACACATAATCAGAATTGGCCTCCTTTGGAGCTCAGCAGGACTTGCCGAGAAGAGTCGGAGGGCTCAAGAGAAGTTGAAATGAGGATCATACACACTCTTGCCATAGCCATTGAGCCCAAGGCCAAGGGAGAATTCTGGCAGAGCAGAGTTCTTGAAGGAAAGGCAAGGGGAAGCAGAACTGGGGATGTGGGCTTCATCCAGCGGCAGAAGCCCATTAGCAAAGCACTGTTGCTGATTCGGTTTTCTTGCTCTGAGCCCTGGGTGTACGCTGGGCTTATTTCTGTTTCTTAGAGATTGAATATTCCTAAAAGATAGATAGAGTGGGCCAGGGTAGGGGTAGTCCTTTTGGGCATGGCGACCTCATAGCCCAGCCTTTATGAGAGAGTACAGACTGCACTGTCCTTCTTTGTTGACTCTTGTTCATTTGTCAAACTGTATGATGTCCTGATTTGGGGGTGGGCGACCCCTGTGTTTGGTTTCTCAGGCAGTGTATCACAGAGTGGCTTTGGATTCTGTCAGTCTTCACTTCCAGGTCGCTTTTTCCCCTCCAGAGTCTAACAAGGTAAGTGATCTTTAGTTCATTAGTATATTAGACTAGTTAGTCATTCAGTAGAGGAACCAGGACTGAGGAAGGGGTTTGACCAAAAGAAGGACAGCTGCTTTCAATTTCTGAGCACAGGCAGAACCTCCCCCATAGCAAGCTGCCTTGCAAGTGAGAAAAACCAAATGCCATAGAGCCAAAGAGAGAGTGGGGAGGGGGCAGAGATCAGGTGTGAATGGAGTTCGCCACCTGGGAAGCCAGCTCAAAGCCTGTGTCATCATAATGGCTTTATCATCATATACAAGGAATAGCAAATTAGTATGCTGGCAGGAAGTGCTTTCCATTCACTAAAGAAAATGATAAAAAATTATGAACTGTGATCACCTTGTAGGGGTGAAGATGGTTATTAGTCCTAGGCTGTGATTAATTAGAGCCTAACACTTAGTAGGAGCTGCATCTTGGTGTTGTATGTTGTATGAATTGCCTTGACCTTGAGTTGTGTGACTCAGCAGTTTTCTTGGAACAGACACATAAGTTCTTAAACATTAAAATCGTTTCATGTGTATGTGAATAGCTAGTAATCAAACATGACAAAAGTGTTTGCTGCTTTAAAGAGGCCTTTTATATCAATACGTATGGTGAGAACATGATATTAATACTTTGAATCCTTTAAGGTCCATTCAGAGTAGTTTTATGGTAGTAAGGGACTGATTTGTTGAAGTCCTGTTTTTTGATTGCGATTAAAAAAAATCTTAGTCTTATTATAAAAATATAGTATCTTATAAAAATACTGAAAAAAACCCTCACACACAAACTCAGAATGGTAAACAACCACATGAAGCAAAGACAATCACTACTAACATTTTAAAATTAAACCTTCTAGTCCTTTATATATGTATATATATGGGTATATATACATATACACATTTTTAAAACTTTTAAGTTCAGGGATACATGTGCAGAATGTGTAGTTTTGTTACATAGGTAAACGTGTGTCATGATGGTTTTTTCTATAGATTATTTTGTCACCCAGGTATTAAGGCTACTCTCCATTAAGTATTTTTCTGATCCTCTCCGTCCTCCCACTGTCCACCCCCAGGTAGACCTCAGTGTGCGTTGTTTCCCTCTATGTGTTCATGTGTTCTCAGAATTTAGCTCCCACTTACAAGAAACAGATGAGTTCACTGAATCCTAAAGGATTAATAGTAGTTAGCCAGATGTAGAAATATGTGTGTCTGTGCAGGCCAGTGGGATGGAATAATATTAGCAAACTATTATTGCATAGTTAATACAATGGTATAAACAAAAGTCGAGGAACAGTTCTACCCATTAAATTTACACAAATTAAAAATGAAAGCAACGTGAATGCATGGACTTGCATATACTACATCCAAGACTGGAGCTCATACCGGGAGAGGTAGAGTAGAGGTTTGGTGTTTTACAAGAGATTAGGCTGAAAAGTAAGAAGTAGCCAGATCATGCAGCATTTTATATTGTGTACTAAGCAATGGAATGTCTTTTTCTGATAATTTAAATTTGACATTGATGGTTTTTGGGAAGACAACTGACAGAATCAGATTTTTTTTCTGTAAAGAGTCCTCTGACCCCAAGGGAAGGAATAGATTTGGGATTAGGGGCAGATTCCGGGTATTCCTGGATTCTGAGAGAGAATTTAGGGGGCTTTCAAGGCTGGGGCCTAATGTCAATATAGATAAGTGGATAGATTTGAGAGAGAAATAGGAGAAAGAATCAATGGGTATGATTTGCTGAGAGGGGTGAGGAGAGAGGAGTCACAGATTACAGTATCCATATTCAGGGGGGTGGGGATGCCATTCACTGAGCTTGAAAACACAGGAGGAATAGTCTCTTTAAGAAGCAAGGAGGTTTGGAGAGAGTTCAGTTTTGAATATGTTAAGATTTTAGTGGCTGTCATATATTAGAGTAGATATCCTCCACTTTGATATGTAGATCTGAAACTCAATAGAGTTTTAAGGGAAACACAGTCTTGGAGTTATTAATACATCAACAGCAATTGAAACAGAAGAACAGACCAGAATGCCAAAGAAGAGTATATAGAATGAGAAGAAAAGAAAGGCCCACACAAAAAAAGCCAAAGAACTCTAATATTTAAAGAATGAGAAGGGAAGGTAAAGATTGAGATGGAGCCTTTAGAGAAAGGGAAAAGTATTGTCATGGAAAAGCCTTTTCAGGAGAACAGCATGCTTGTCAGTGCCAAAAGGCACTGATTAATTTAATAAGACAAGGAATAGGGAGCTTCCTCTGGACTTAGCAGTGAGGAGTTTTTGAACTTGTTGGTGGCCATTTCAGTGGAGACGGATGCCAGATTCTAAAGAGTTAAAGGTTGAATGGAAAGTGAAGAAAAGAAGAAAGTAAATGCAGATGTTTCTTTAGAGAAGGTTGGTTTTGAAGGGGTAAGGAGGATAGGATGGCAGCTGAAAGTCAGACGGTTTTGAGGGGAAGCAGAGGGGAGCGGGTGCTGATTAGGGTGTAGGGAGCATGGAGGTTGAAGTAGAGAGAGGATGCTGATAATGAATGCCTGCAGGGTAGAAGGTCTGCCATGAGTTGTATCTAGGATTTAGGTGGACTCATTAGTCTGAGATAGGAAGGATGACTCTGTACCTTTTCTGACAGGAAAATAACAACGGATAGGTGTGGATGGGTATGATGGCAGGAAACTGAGGAATTTGCCATGTGATGGTTTCTATTTTGTCTGTGCAGTAGGAGGCAAGATTTTCTCCTGGGCATTAGAAGGGAGGTGGTTGGGTGGGAGGTTTGAATGGATTTGAGAAGGTTTTAATAGTTGCTATGGAGAGTAGAAAAGGAAACTGAGCAGGGAAAGATAAAATTCCCAGGCAACACCCAGGGTCTTGTTGAGCTTGAAGCTGACAAATTTTAAGTGACACCAAATCTGTTCATGGCTTTATGAATTTTTTTTTTCTCTAGCTAAGAAGACAGACTCCAGGGCTGGAATTTTTCCATTTGAGTATGGCAAAAGATTGATGAGGCAAGCTATTTGAGGGCAATGCTGTGGTATGGTTGAAGTGATTAACCATGGGTTCACCCAGTTGGGTAGGGAGCGGAAGATGATAGAAAGGTGTTGAAAGATCAGGAGAATGTAGAAGGGTCAGGGGAATGGAGCTTAAAGAAGTGGTATAGAGCAAATGAGTGAATACGATGGCTGAAAGGAAAAGAAGCCATAGTCAGAAGGGGAAATCTTGGATTTCAGATTTCAGAATTGCATCAGTTTCAGAAAAAGGTAGTATTCAACATATGTAACAGGCATGACATGGAGAATGACCAGTCAGAGTGAACAGCCAGTACTGCTACACTGCTGTGTACCTCCTGTTTCCAGGGTGTGGCTAGGGGGTGCAGGTTATCATTATTGGAGCCAAAGAAGGCTTGTAAGTTTGAGCACTGGATGAATCGCTCACATAAATATTGACTTTTCCCAAACTTATGATGGGACTTGAGAAGGAAAAGGAAAATCATAAATCTGACATGGCTGTATTCATCAATGACAGTCGGTTTCTGTCAATATCATTCCAAGGTGTTTTTGGGCTGGATCACAGTGATACAGAGAGGAGAAAGGAGTATCCCTCAATTGATTAGAAGCTTATAGGACAGTAGCAGAATTCTATCTGGAACAGCATTGGGAAAAGAGGCACATGAACCCCATTTGCCAATCTTGAGACTTGGAATAATAAGCATCCTTTTGGGAGGATTGCATGGGACGACTCTTCTTGAGAAACTAGGATTCAGTTAAGACAGGACACTGGAGGGAATATTAAATATTAAAGAAGAGATTGAAGGTGTAGATTTTTTAAAAATCTTGGAATGGACAGATTTTGAAAGGAGGAGAGTGTTGTGAGATTGACTCAGGGAGGAACATAAAGCCATAAGGGAACGTGCAGACAGGAGGGGCTAGATGATTGCAGAGGCTTAAATTTTGAGTGGTGAGTTTGGATGACCAGAATATAAGGCATGAGGGGATTGGCAGGCTTCAAGGTTTCCAAATACTTAGGCCTAGCAGCCACCCAATGCATACGAGATGGGGTGGAAAGGAGCTTAGGCTAGAGTGGCAGGAGACAGCTTTGGCCAGGAGTGATTGTGTTTCCAAGAAATCCCAGGACAAGTGAGCAGGCTGTCATTGGAATTGGTTCCAGGACTTGGACCACATATTGGAAACAACTAGTCTCTTGTGGGATGTATACTGTATCTGGTTTTCCTACAGCAGAGTACACCTGCAGTGTGACTTAATCGTGTTTGAGTTGAGAACAACATTCTATCCTCAAATAAAAGCTACAGATCCCTTAGTCCTGAGAGGGAGCAGAGATGCATTTGATTGGCAGGCAAGGATCTGAATTAGTGAGTTCTCATCGTGGCATGCTGCAGGTCATA
The DNA here is from genome assembly GCA_963573385.1 of Cacajao melanocephalus. Classification (NCBI taxonomy): domain Eukaryota; kingdom Metazoa; phylum Chordata; class Mammalia; order Primates; family Pitheciidae; genus Cacajao; species Cacajao melanocephalus. The sequence continues at coordinate 9,884 of CAUYLG010044720.1, forward strand.
CAGGTATAGTGTTGAATAGCACACTGGTGCTTAGTTGACACTTATTTAATAATCAGGTTTTAATTAGTTATTTACAAAATGGAGCGATGTGCTTTGCTCTTTAGATTTTACAATAGGGTGGTGTGGTAGGCTTACGGTAGTGTCTTACCTAGGTTCTCAAGTTCTTTGAGATTAAAAAAAAATCAAATCAAAGGGTCATGAGGATTGGAGTTTGTGGTGGAGCTTGAGCATTGGGAAGAAGAATTAGTGAGAAGAGGGGTATTTTAAGAATGATCACGACAAAATAGCTAAGGATACAAGGAAACACGATGGAGCCTGACTTGCAGGTGGGTATAGTCTCCCCGTGTTCCAGCTCTGTAGTACAATGCTTTGCATAGACCTGGCAAATATCTAACCATGTTTATTTGTGAGTCTTTTGTTGCTCAGATTAGCAGGAGAAAGTAGCAGCAACTGTAACGCTTGTATTGGAGCTAGTGCTGAAATGAAAGGTAGTTATGTACTGTGGTTGCAAGCTGGCCAACTTAAGGATATCTGAACTGGCATCTGCAATTCATTTCTCTCCCCACCATGGCAACATGCCCTCTATTCTCCAGCATACTCGGGTATTGCTGCTAGGGGCTCAGCATACTACTGGGGGAGATGTCATAGATTAATTGGTGGTAGTGGAAAGAATCCCTCCCTCCCTCCCTCCCTCCCTTCCTCCCTTCCTTCCTTCCTCTTCCTTTCTTCCTCTCTTCCTTCCTTCCTCCCTCTCTCCCCTTCTCCTTCCCTTCCTCTCTCCCTCTCTCCTTCCCTTCCTCTCTCCTTTCCTCTCTCTCTCTCTCCTTTTCTCTTTCACTCCCTCCCTTCCTCCTTCCCTCCTTCCTTTCTTCATTCACAAATGCTTACTACATGCCGGCTTTGTGTTAAGCATCGGGAATACAAAAATGACTAAGTCCTTTCGTGCTAGCAAGAAGTCTGCACTGCCATTTGCTACCTGTTTGGCTGTGCTGGGAAGGTTTCCAGGAGGTGACAAGGGCTTTGGTGAATGAAAAGGAGTTTGAGAAGAAGGCTACTTATTATAAAAAATTCTTTAGTAGGAACTATTCATTAGAAGGAATTACCTAGCTGTGAAGATAGTCTGAAAGTCATGAGGCAGAAAAGGTCACGGTGTCTTTGGAGGGATAAGAAGTTAGCACCAACAGAATTGACAGTGAGTGGTAGGGTGAAGGGCCTCTATTTTGAGGGGCTGAAAATTGGAGTCAAGTGCTTGGTCTTCATCTTCTAAGCAGTGGGAGCTACTAAGCAAGGAAGTGAAATGATCATATGTGTACTTTAGCAACATCCCTGTAGTGTGGAGGTCTCTAGGATTGGGGAACTGATTCAGGTACGTCGTGATACTTGGAACCTTGCTACTCAAAGCATCCTCTCTGGAGCAATAACATCAGTATAGCCTGGGAGCACGTGAGAAATGCAGACCCCTGGGCCTCATTCAGCCATTCTCACTCATTTTAACAAGATCTCCGGGTGACTTGTGTGCATAATAAGTCTGAGAAGCTCTGACTTAGGGGTTATGCTGATGGCTCTTCCCCACTCACGTAGACCCCACAGGAGGGGAGGCCTGCCTTTTCCTCTCATACCACAGACTCATAGACCATTCCATGATCTCTGTCACCTCTGTTTTGGAAAGGATGATAACAATTTTTTAAAAATTAAATGTATTTCAATAATTTGAGAAGTTCTATCCTTTTGAACCATGGCTTTTCAAAATGTTTTAAAGTCATGGATTGTTAATGGGTTCAGGGAGGCATGCACAGGAGACTGTTATACCTGTGTTATTCTATTTTCTAAGCTTGGTGATGGGATGCAGGTGTTCATCGTTTGCCTTTTTTTTTTTTTTTTTTTTTTTGCGGGTTGCAATAATCTATAATTCACATTTATAAAATCTGGCTGGGCACAGTGGCTGATGCCTGTAATCCCAGCACTTTGGGAGGCCAAGGTGGGCAGATCGCCTGAGGTCAAGAGTTTGAGACCAGCTTGGCCAACATGGTGAAACCCCATCTCTACTAAAACTACAAAAATTAGCCAGGCATAGTGATGAGCACCTGTACTCAGAAGGCAAGAGAATCACTTGAACCTGGGAGGCAGAGATTGCAGTGAACCTAGATAATGCCACTGCACTCTAGCCTGGGTAGCAGAGTGAGACTCTGTCTCAAAAAAAACAAACAGACAAATTTATAAAATGTTAATTAAATAATAATGTTTGGTAACCTACAAAAAGAAAAAGTCAGAAAAACAGTCTTCATCTAAAGTGGTACCTCGATACATTGAGGGTGGGAATAGCATCTAAATGGTGGGAATAACATTAATGTAAATGGTGAGAGTTACAAATATTGAGTGCTCAAGGAATTCTGTTCTGAGGGTACTTGCTATATGGTAGACACTATTTTACGTCCTTTATATGTGACACATTGAATTCTCAGTTACTCTTGGAATTAAGACTTATCATTTGTCCCTATTTTATAGGGGCATTTTCATAAATGAAAAAAAAAAACTAAGGTGTGAAGATATTAGACACTTGGCCCAAGGCCACAGAGGTTGTAGAGGAACTAAGATTTGAACTCAATTTATAGAAATCCCAGGTCTGTTTTTTTTTTTTTTTTAACACTATACTATTGTATAATACAGTCTCTCTGTATAAATAAATATTTATAGAAGACTATGGATGAAGGGTAATAAGAAAAGAAATGTGCTCTTTTTTTTGGCCAAGTCAGAGTAAAGCAAATGCAATACATGTTTGGCTCTTAACTGACAATTCTTGTATTATTTATTAGTTGCTTTGGGCATATCTGAACTTGGGAAAATGCAATTTGGAGCTAGAAATGAATGATGGTGAGAAAAATACCCCAACTTAAATTTAAAATATGGGGAAAATCAACTCATATGTAATTGTGAAGATAAGCTTCCCAATCAAAGGTGTCTCTTATATAAGGTATCTCTTGAAAATAATTATACCACTGAAGCTCCCCTTTTTATGTGACCGAATTCATAAGCATTCTTCAAGACCCAGCTGCCATTCTATTGTGAAGTCTTTGACCATCTTTTTGAGATCAGGAGCTTTTGCTCTCATTGTCACAACTTGTATGATAATAGCTGACCCTTGCTGAGCATAGGGTCAGCTGTTATACAAGTTGTGACAATGAGAGAATATTGTAAGCAGTTCATTTGTTTTATCTCCCCCTAGCAGCTCTGTGAGATCATTGTCACTATCCCCATTTTACAGAGGGAGAAATTGATGTGTTTTGAGATTAAGTAACTCATCTGACATCATGTGGTTAGTGGGTGACAGAACCAGAATTCAAATCCTTTCTTGTAACTGCAGAGCTTTGTGCCTCCTTTGTCACACTGATTCAGTTTTCTTTTTCCCCTCTTCCAACTCTTTCTAAATCATTCATTTAAAGTATTGAAGATGCTCTTTTCGTGCTGGGGACACACTAGTGACCAAGCACGTGCTCCTCCTCATCATGCTTTTGGTCTAGGTGAAGAGTGGAGGAAAAAATCTTCCAAAAAGTGACAATAGCATAAATAAAAGACCTGGAAGGAAGAAAGTCCAGTCCTTCCCAGAGCTGCCCACGTGGCAGGAGCATAGAGGTCACTGAACAGAAAGAAAGTTGGGTCTTACAGCTGAGCAGCCTGCAGACCTTAACGCTTCTTCCAACCTTGTAAGGAGTTTGGGATTTCATCAGTGAGAACAATGGGAGCCATTCAATCGTTTTAAAGAAATTTAGAAAATGTTGATTCAAACCATATGTCAAATTTACATATCAACAATTAGTGACCTTAAAGAAAGGAGTCAGTCTGTGGTTCATGTTCAGAAATTCTCATTCAAGAAGTTTTTAAATAAATAACAATGAAAGACATGGGGGGAAAACCAGTAAAATGTAACACTTTATTATTTTTATCTTAGAAGGAATTCACCAAAGGCTTCATATTATGCTATGGCATCTTTAATTATAAAAATAAGCAAATAAAATAACTTGCATCTGTCATTACCATGATATGTTTCATAACCTTTATATGCACATGGAGCTTAAAAATGTAATTTAACAATAAATAATGACATATACCAGATATGCTCACTGTTTATTCCAGTACTCAGCCAAAAACCGAAATATCAGTTAAATTATAAATACATAATGCAAATATAATGGCACAAAAATGTCTAAAGTGCAACCAAATCACAAGAGAAGAATCATGCAAACTGGTCTAGGTCAGCCCCCCAATCACTCTGCAGCAAACACAAGACGAAGCTTTGGAAGTTTAAGGGGGAGTTGGAGGGAGTAGGGTGGAAGAAAGAGAAGCAAAAAACTAGCAACATTGTGAGAACTGCTTCTTTCTGTATGTGTAGATATATGTATTGTAGATACATATATAGATATCATTGTGGGGGAGAAAAGGGGGGTACCACGGTTTGAAGAGGTCACAGTGAAAAAAAATAAAAATAAAAAAATAATGAAATCTACTGAACTGAAAAAAGAGAGAATTTTGCTAGGAATACTCGAACTACTTATCGCATTGGGGTCCTGGCTTGGGTTTGCAAAATGGACACAACACACAAACTTTAATAGCTTTTCTGGTTCAGAGAAGTCAGCCTTGCCTGGGGGTGGGAAGTGTGGGAAGGCGGGGAAGAGTCTAACTTAGAATATGGTCTACCTGATTTCCAAGAGGCTAAGGCAGTGTCCATAAGTTTGGGGACCTGGGGATGGGACAGTTCTGAGTATAAAAATGCCCTTAACAATCTGATGTCAGCACGCTTAGAGGCTGTGTGGGGACAAAGGCAGCAACGTTGGTGCTGCTGCTGCTGCTGCTGGGTCTGCTGCAATTGCTATTGGTCCTTGAGCAGCACGTTACTGGTTTTAAAGGCTTTGTGGTAAAGTTGTATTGCTTTTCATTTTTCTGGAGATGTGCCCTCTCTCCTCCCACCAGGATCCCTATCACTCGATTTGGTCAAATCTTGAGTTTAGCCTGGTGAGAGTCAAGCACCAATAGTTTCTACCTAAGCGAGTTTGGAGTGGCCCCTGCAGTCCTACCCCTCCTCCCTCTCTTCCTCTCTCGACATTGACCTTTGGTGGGCAGTGACGCTCATAAGGGACTGTTGGGTTCAAGGACAGTGACCCTGAGAAACTACTGTTGTTCATAGATAGGTTAGTCATTTGGCTTTGGTGGTCGCCATCTTGTAAACATCATGGCAGAAATGATCAAACCACCAGCTCTTTTTCCCTCTTCTTTCTTTCTTTTTTTTCTTTTTTTCTTTTTTTTTAAATGATCCTACAGAGATGGTCCAGCTGCCAGGACTACTTTGGCAGGCAGCGTGCTACAGGACGAAAATGTAAGAGAAGTCTATTAAGGCTGGACAGCCCAGGGTTATTTATACTCTCTCAGCCCCAAGTCCCCCGGACTAAAGACCCAAAGGCTGATTGACTCATTCCTGATTGATTTAATGGAAAGTCTCCCACCCCATCATCATTTGCCAGAGTACCAGGCACCGATGAAAGGGGACGAATCAAGAACTGCCACTTCCTAATACGTAGTAGGCCTTATCACACTACAAGTGGTCCGAGCCCATAGGGATGCTCTTTTTGGTTCCAGAATTTCCAGTTGGATGTGACAGAGATCTTTCAGGATAGGTCTAAGTCAAGAGTAGCCTCTGGTTTGAGGTGGGCTGGGAGATTAACATCTTACCTGGGGTCCTTCAGATAAACCTGTTGGTTTTTCCTGTCTCATACAGGCCCATCTTAAGTTTCGATGTTGAATTAAAACTACTTCTACCCCCTTAGTTATAAAAAAGGCCACAAGGAGCATTTATGTGGATATCTGGAAGTGAGATAGTTATTCCATTCCCAGGAAAAGAAAAATAAAGCTAAGTTACAAAACTAAATCTATATGCAATAAAGTTATTATATACTGCTTTGTTTAAGCAGAGTCCTCTGGAATTTATGTACAGTACATTAGTTTTCAGCTATTTATATTCCACAGTTAGACCTTAAGATTCTCTGGTTTTAAGACAATTGTTAAAGATACTTTTAAAGCTCTGAGCAGTTACAGTACATAAAGATGTTAGCTTTTTGTTTTTCATTAGATGCAAGAAGATGCAGGCTCAAAGTCTGGTTGGACAGCCAGGCTCAAGCAATTTGGTAAATGTGTCGGAAAGGAAATTAGACATTGGAGGATCAAGACCATAAGACACTAGCTCATTAGAGATCAAGAATTCAAATGAGACATTCATATTCGTCCATGGCCAGCACAGATTCATAACACGAATTCCATTTAACATCTTTATGAGCATTTAAGACATGCATTTAAGTAAAGTTTTCTTATCAGCTAACTCTAGTGGGGCAACCATTCTAAAGGGATCCACATCTTCAAATTACAATGGCCGGAGAGTTACATGAATGTTTTGCGTTGGTGGGTAGGCTGAGGGGAGCAGGGGAAAGATCATGGCAGAGGAAGATGGTAAAAGAGGGTACGTTCTCCTGAGGAGAGGCAGAATGATCACGTGGATTTTGTTGGTGGGAACGCTGCCATTGCAGAATGTTGGGATATTGTTTACAGAAGCCTAGTTTCATGCAATTTTCTTTAAGGGGGGATAGAAAATAGGAACTACTTAAAAAAAATCAAACCAGGCACAGTACACTCAAAGTTGGTGTGTCAACACCCCTAAAATGATACTAGTTTGGTGAGGTTGTGAATAACCTCTCCCTGGTTATGCACTCTCATGGGATGTGCGTTTGATGTGGGAGGGAGAGTCCTCCTCACCTCGGAGGTTCCTGAGGAGGACTTTCAGCTTCTGCGGCTCATTGGTGCGTCTCCTGTTGAAGTCAATTCGCGGGTGTGTTTGGGCACAGTGGTCTGTCTGCAGGATGTGGAAGAGGCTGGCCATGTTAGGCCCAATTTTCTCCATCAGGCTGTCTTTGATTGTGCTGACTGTGTCTTCATCACATTCTAGCAGGCTTCGGATAAGTCTGTTGTAGTATCTGCATCAAGAAAGACAGTGCATGTGATGGTCATCCAGTGAGAGCCAGGAGAGACCCAGGCTTTCATCTTGGCTCCAGCCAACACCAGTCCCTAATGGGCTGACCATGCAAACATCAATAGTCCATTAGCTGAAGATGGCTTTTGCTCTGTAACCCTTGTGCCATGTCTCCCTAGTTTGAATGCGTCTGCTCCTAGGGTTTACCACACAATGCAAGACAGGTCTTCATGTTTAGAGTTCAGGAGATTTAGATCGCACTTTGAAGAGCAGGCTGACTGTGGTGACTGACATTTTTAGAAACAGAATTACAGAGTTAGCTGGGACCACAGAGACCATTTGGTGACTAGTTCAACTCTAATTTTGTAGAGAAGAAACTAAGGTGGATGAGCCGAAGTGACTTAGAATGAAGTGAGTGCAACGCTCAACTCTGAGATTAGCCATTGAACATGTGTGTACATTTATTTTGATGCTTTTTTGTAATTTTCCTTTTTTTTGGTGGTGTGTGGGCACAGGTGTGTGTGTGTGCCTCTTCTGATGAAACTTCTAAGGCCCCTCTTCTGTGTGCCATGCATTTTTCTACAAAATCTAATTCCCTTAGCATATACTTGGCCAGCCTTGATAAAATATATTGACTGATTCCATCTTCAGCCCCCTTTCAAAGGTATATTGTAGTCAGAAGGCCAAATCCTAGGTGAGAAGGATATTTAAATGGAAATATTGGTGGCTTTTAATGGTTCATACTACTGTAATTCATAAATCCTTCTCCCACTGGACCAGGGTTTGCTAACCTCTTCCCTTTTTGGATGTTTATAGATCTTTCACCCTCACACAGGCCAGCATTTGATGGTTTTGTGATGGCTTTGTTTCCCTGACTAGACTGTAAGCTTACTGAAGGCAGGATTTGTGTCCTTCTTTGTATGCCTCATAGCCCAGTGCCATCGTGCGACATTGCCTGCTCACTGAACATTTGTTGACTTATTTTGTGGCCACTAAGAAAATGGAGTTTTAAGAATATGATTCTCTCCAATAAGTAGTGATTCCCAGAGGAAAACTTACCTATAGTTCAGGTTTGGTATCAGTTACCTTCATCTTTGGAGTGAATTCTTTAACCCCCAAGCAATGCAGGTAAGCTTTGTGGCTCAGAAAGAATTAAACTGTCTAATATTTAGGGCGTATCAATGACTAGTCCTGTTATTAGGGAAGACAGTTCAGGTATTTTCCAGTTTAGATTGGGAGGTGTTTGCTCCATTTTGCATTGGCAGTTGAGTTGTCAAAACCCATTAGCTCTGTGTTCACTAATAAGAGACTCTGGATGACAGTGACCTGCAGTATTTATGTGGAGAGACCCTTTTCTCAGAGGATCCCAAGGATCTCTTGGGCCACAGGTTTCTTCTGTGAAAAGAAACCTGTTTATTTTTAATTCACTGAACAGTGCACAGGATCAGACATCTTTCCAGAATAACTTAATGCCCCAGGGAGGTTCTTTGAAAGATGTATGGTAAATAGCATGGAATGTGGGTAATGAGGTGAGGTGGTCACTCTTCTGTGGCCTAGCAGAAGGAAGCTGGGGACTGAGAGGCAAGTGCAGTGTCTGGGTTGCTGACTCAGGCCTGGCGAAACCCCTCCCTCCAGGGAGAATTATATCCAGCTGTGGTTAAAATTGGAACTCTCTGGCACAGAGGAATATTTTCCAACTCTTTGGAATTATAAAGAACATGAGTCAAAGGAGAGCTCCTTTGGTTGGGGAAATGGGGAGAAAACCAGTTTTGGAAAAACACAGAATAAACAACTTTTCACAAGCAGCTTCCGGCATCTCCACACCCACATAGATCTCCAGGCATCTTCTAGGTCTTGGACTCTGCTAGGACCTGGGTCCTTGGATGGCTGTGTCTATTTCACAGGGTGACTAGATCCTGGAGGGTGGTTTCTGAACTCTCATCCCTCCAATAAGGACTTTATAACTTAAAAGTTAACCCTTTCATTTCTAGAAAGAGCTGTTTATGCCAGATGAGTCCCCAAATGAGCTGGAAAATGCAGTGTTTCTCCAGGAAGCGATAGAAAGAAATGCACGTTCTTTCTTAGAAGGACTTGAAAGCTTTAGTCTGGACAAGGAAGTCCAGTACCCTTAAGGGAATTAAGCTTCTGCAGCCAGCCTTGTGGCATCAGGACCACACAATTTCTTCAGGCCCTACTTTGTCAGAGTGCCTGCTCTTTTTCAGAAGGGTTCTACCTTTCTGCCTTTTACTGTCGCTTTGTCTGCTGGCTCAGATATGATACCTGACCTTGGTGTTTCTTGACAGTGACCCTTGTCATCCTGATGGCTCTTAGTCAGAACCACCCACCCCTACTGAAATCTACCCTATTTCCCTCATGGAGCTTTTGTTCACTCAACAAGGGCAGGCTAAGAAAGCTCTTTAGAATATAAAAAAAGTCCATGGCTCCGTGAGTAGTTCTTCAAAGGCTGGAAAATTTGTCAGGATGCTTTGATGTCACCAGTGTGTCAGTATAAGCAATAGGTTAACCAGTGCCTGTCCAGTAAGGGCTAGAATAGGCATTTACCTCTGGGATCATGCTTGCCAATGACACAGCTCTTTCCTGTGTTGTCAAGTGAGATGAATTATTTAAGAGGTTGTGTCTCCAGCCAAAGTTGACTTAGCAATCGTCACCTATTTAGTGGGCACCTTTTTGTACTATGGTCTTATTGTTCGTATAGGTATCGGAAGGATGTGACCATCCTTTTAGGAGAGAAAGTACACAAATTTAATTGTGGACTACCATGGTGCACATATATTCAATTGTGCTGGTATTCTATTTTTGGATTGTGGCTATTTCCTGCAGGTTTTGCTGGCTGCCATTTTTGAAGTGGAAATCAAATAGCTTGGCTCAAGGCCACATGAGTTCTAAGCCCAACTTAGTTATTCAGAAGCTGTGTGACCTTCAGCAGGTCACTGCACTCTCTGAGCCTTTCTTCTTTAATGAGTAAAATGAGGCAGTTAGTCTAGTTAACCTCTGCAGTCATCTCCAACTATGGCATTCTATGCTTTTAGGGATTCAATACATATTTTTCTTCTCAATTTTACAAAAAATAGAGCAGCTCTGCTTACATGCCCTCCTTGGCAATGGTAGCTAGGACTGCTTAAGAAGGTTCCTTTCTTTATCTTTATAGAGGATGGAGGAGACCTGTTGGAAAGACTTGATGGGCTGAGTGTCCTGATCACCCAGCCTGAAAGGACCTTTTTAATTATGTTTCTTTTTTAACTCACTTTGAAAATTCTATCCCCCTTTTTTTTTTGGGTAAAGAATAAGATCAGATATTCTCCATAGCTACTGTTTCAGCCATGCTTACCCAAATATACACATACTGCCTAGGAACGTTCTGTGTGAGGGTTTATAAATAGTCCTTTGTTTCCCTTCATCAATATTATTCTTCTGTTTCCTGTTCCCTATCCATGCCCTAGAGAGTTGGAAGCTTTGTCAGTTTTCCCACTCTGGATCTGGGTTGGTCTAAGTGGTTCCCAAGCCTCACACCGCCCTGCCTCGCCGATCAATTTTGCCTGCATCCTACAGGGTTGGAAGCATAGTTTGCAAATTCAGGCCGGTAGACACTCCAGCCACCTTTTTGTCTTCTAGGTGCATTTCCGTCGTGGAAAATCCCCTCGTTCTGGCTCCTGGTCCAGTCACAGGCTTTCGGATTCTCCCAGCCCCAAATCTCATGCTAGATAAGTCACAGGAAGGTGGAATGAACCTGTAACTACTTCCTCTTGCAATTCTGTGCCAACTGGCACCGACTTAGTGTGTGTCTGTGGTGGGATAGAGGCTGGGAAAGCCGGATGTCTCAGGAACGTGAACAGCTTCAGTGGAGCAAAGCAAGCCCAGCATGGAAGCAGACCATTCTACAGTTTTGAGCAGGAATAATATAGCCTGTTAAAGTGAAATTTCTGGAGAAAGTTTGCATGGAAGATTCTGGTTTTCAAGGGCTGGCCACATTTTTTTTTCCAACTGACCTTTCCTAATGGATCCCTAAGATGTAAGAGTGAGATAAGACTTTCTTTGTGCCCATTTTCTAAAGGTGTTGAAAACCAGGCACTCATTAGAAGAAATGATGGCCTGGTTAAAAATTTACTAGTCTCTTCTTAGATAAGTTGGGACCTCTAGTTTAGTAGCTATGTAGTTCTTCCTAAAGACCTCTCTGCCTTTCTAATGGAAGACGCTACTTCCGATGAAATAGGGAGACTAATATTGCCTCAAAATTGGAAATATGCCATATTATAGATCATGATGTGTCACAGAATCCTTAAGGATCTAAATTGTAATAGTGGCTTTGCTAATGCACCCTCCCCCCACCTCCAACTACTATGCAAACACATACTTTGTCCTTAGCCCCTGTCTGGCTGAGAATTCTTAATTTCTTCTCCTCATGGTGAAGGAAGTCTCCAATAATTAATCAGGTCTCCCCTCCCCACCCCCTGCCCCTGTTTGCTCTGTGCAACAAAAATCTTTCTAGGGGGAATTTAAAACCAAGATTTAAATAGACACAGCTCACTTGAAAAATGGTTTGATTTTTCTCTTCTGAGAAAATAATTTAGAACCCCATGATAAAGTCACTTCCAAGGACTAGAGAAGTGATTTTTGAAAATTGACTTGTGGTTCTGAAGGGCAATCACCTGTAGTTAAGGGTGAATAAGAAATGTTACAAGTGTTTGTGTTAGGCACCTTAACGTTTCCCTAAGGAAGAGCTACTTTTCTGTTGCATGTATGTACATGACTAAATCACTTGTAAGTCCCAGAGGGACTTGGCTGTTGCCACTGTCTCAAGAAGGGTGGTGGCACCTGGCTAGGAAATTAATCATATAAGTCTGTGATAACTCTCAGGTGCTCAGAGTAACATGTAAAGGACTGATCATTGTGAATATGTGCAGATTTGGGTGGAGAGTCAAAGAATCATAGAAATTCAAGACTGGGAATCAAGTTTTTAGATTGAGGGATATCACAGGGGGCTCAACTTGACTGGCCTGCACTGGCCCTGCCATAACTCCACGCCAACCCCATCAGCATCTCTCAGTTCTTGCTGGGAACCTTTCCAGGCCTTGCACATGAACTGAGGATGCCAGCTCTCTCATGTAACAGGAATTCACTCCTGGCTGGTAAAGACACTGAAAAGCGCAGTGCCCAGATGTTCTAGCTCAGTGGCCTTGGGTGGTGTTTGAATACTAAGATGAGAATGGGATCTGGACAGCCACAAAACCTCATTCTAGGAAATCTTGGAGAGGAATGGGATAACATAAGGCCTGGAAGGGAACCTGAAAATGGTCCAGTCCAGGCATTTCGCTTTTTACAAAGGAAACCTGAGCCCCAGGGAAGTGAGGTGGCTTGCTCTGGGCTACCCAGTGAAATCTCTGACTGTGTTTGGGACTGATTTGAAATAGATGGGGATTTAAAAATCTGCATTATGACATTTAACCAGAGGGCTTTTTCCTTTCTTTCTTTCTTTCTTTCTTTCTTTCTTTCTTTCTTTCTTTCTTTCTTTCTTTCTTTCTTTCTTTCTTTCTCTTTCTTTTCTTTCCTTCTTCTTCTTCTTTTTTTTTTTTTAAATCATGGCCAATTGTGCTGTTGCATGGTCACGGTTTCAGCCAAATCTGATATCTTAAAAGCTTGTTACCAGAAACTTCAACATTCCCTTCAGGCTTATGGTAAAAAGTGCTCAATGAAAGAGCACCAAGAGATGCCGCAGATGAGGCTGGCTTTCTATAAGCTTCATGAAAATACTTTTCCTATAACAGTAGGGAAAAAAAAATCCCAAGCTGCTTAAACTGTCACAACCAATCACAAACATATTTTCTTTTTTTTCCTGCAAAAGCTGGGAAGACTGCAAGCTAAAATAAGAGCATGACTGTGGCAATTTAACCCTCCCTCCCAGTCTGGATCTGCCAGCCAGCCACCTGCTCCTAGTCCCCTGAATGCAGAAAAGTGGACTCAGTGTGTACCTGTTGGAGAAGTGATTGGGCAGCTGGACAACCTCAGTGATGCCTTCAGGGTTCCGCTTGGCGATGCTGCACATGTTCAGCCTGCGGTAGCACTCTTCCTGCACCTCAGCAATCATCCTTTGGAAAGTGGAGCACCTCCGAATGGTGAGGAAGACCCTGGAGGTGACCCCGTTGGCGATGCACTTTAAGCTCTCTTTGACAAATGCTTTTCCCTGCCATGGAGGAAGGATAAGAGGGAGGTCTTTAGCTTGACTTGACAAACAGGATGCGCATACACATGAAGGAATTTAAGGGGGCTCATTTGGGCACTGTATCGTGGACATCTGCATATCCTTGCAAAGAGAAGATTGTATGCTATGGCCAAGGATTAAGAAAAAATGCCCCCTCCCCACCTCCCTGGATTCCCTTGAAAAGTGAGCTCTGCAAAATGAAATTAGATGAGAGAAAAAAAGATGAACCGTGATCAACCATCCTGCAGCTTAAAAACAGTCATATTCTGACCTTACATTCTTGAGATTGAGACTTTGAAAATTCAGATCAAAAACTAGTATGCTAGGTCATACAGAGAGAACTTCCTTGCTATAAGCACGTTTTTTTGTTCTCTCACAGAGGAAAATCTTTTTGGCTTGTCACCCCTGCCCTTATAAGACAGCCTCTACTAGCTCCTTACAATCATGCATTAGAGTGAGTGGGGCGTGTCTTATACAGAATGTATTTCCTGGCCAGACGTGTGCCTGTGTGTGTGTGTGTGTGTGTGTGCACGCACGTGCGTGTGTGCACACTTGTGCACACACACACACACTGAGATGGGAATTTAGAGTGGGGAAGCTGAGACGAAGGGCTGGTTCCCTGCAGGACTGGTTCCTAAGAACAATGGTCTAACACACTATTAAAGACAAGCAGCCAGTGGGACCAGGGGTCAAGGTCTTATTACCTGAGTGTCAAATTTAGCAGCGCTGTACAAGAAGGATTTACAGATGTCATACATCCCATCTGTGTCACAGGTGGAGTTTTCCAGGCATGCAAAAGCCCCGCAGCCGACCTCTAGAGCACGGCTGAGGCAGCGGACCACTTCAGCTGAAAGAGAGAAATGCATCCAATCTGGGTCAAACAGGGAGGATGGCTGAGTGGGATCAAGTGGGTGCAGAGGTGGATTTCAAGGACGTAGGGTCAGAAAAACTTATCCTAGGAATCTGTCATGAGGGGCAATTGGTAGACTCATTTGAATGAGAAAGAGAATAGACGGGCTCCTTTTGCTTATAAGAGCCAGAGCACAAGATGGATAGGGAGGGAGTTCTCTCTTTCAGACACATGCTCTCTCTTTCATCTTTACCTACAATTTTGGTATCTAGAGAAGTGAGGCTTAAGTCCTGAAATGCACAGTGCCTTTAAGCAATTTCATAGAATTGCTTGAAAGCATAGGAAGGCAGGAGGCAGTGCCTAGTGGTCAGGTTTAAGAGGTAAAAGGGCCAGGGAATCCATCTAGCTTTGGAAAAATGCACTCTGGAGTAAAAAGCATGGGATGTTAGTCTAAATGGCAGAGAAGACTGTGCCAGGAGTCCACTTGGAGACCCTTCTGATTTCAGGCTTTTAACTTACCATCATATTGGCAAAAGGAAATCTGATCTGTCCATGTTTCGCCCCAACTCTCCTCTAGGAAAGTGTTTAGAGGTATGTATAATCTCTTTCATATTAAAAGCCTTTAGAGATAAAAAAAAAAAAAGAAACAAAGGTGTGGAATAACCAGGCCAAGGCACCCCTTGTGCCAGACTGGAAGAAAACCGCAAAAAAACTTGCATGAGGCTTTCTACATTCTGGATAAGATCTCCCATAAAAGTAATTTCTCTCCCACAGAAGGGGGGTGTTCTGGCAAGCAGCTCGGCAAGAAATGATCTGCAGCCTTCATGCCATAGGATTCTCCTCTGAGATCAAAAGCATGGTTCATTTAGTCTTCCCCACCCCCTCCCACCACCCGCAGCCTCTAGGATGTTACAAGTCATTTCCCTAATTATATATTTCCATGGGTTTAAATTATAACTTTGCTTTAAGCAGTTTTAATATGCATTAGGGCTGCTATTGTTTTAGGCAAGCTCGAATTGTGAATCACTGCATCTCTATAGCAACTAAGTACAAAAGGAAGTGAAGCAAAAGCCCTCCTCTCGGCGGGGACCTGTGCTCTTCCAAGGGGATCATCATCTGCAGCATTTTGACACCTGCGATCTGATCTTTGCTGACAGTTGGAGGACAGAGGGCAGTATTGGAAGGGGAACAAGTGGAGCCAGATAAGTCAAGAGGCAGAGGTGTCAATGCGGGCTTCCTAATGATTCTTTTCCTTCAGAAGCCAAGATAATGCACAATTAACTGCTCCAAGAGTCAGGACGAATGTGAGACCTTACCCTTGGAGAAACAGCTGCTATGTTTCACATTTTTTTTTCCCCAGGGGCTCTCTGGCTATGGGCTGCATGGACGATTGAATGGAGCCCTAGAGAGCTGAGAGGGAGACAGGCAGCAGGGTTGGGGGTGGGAAGTGTAGGGTTTTCTCTGAATCCGCCCTGGATTTGTCAGACTTGAGGGCTATGGTTCTGAAAATCAGTCTGAAAAGGGAGATTTTCTGTGTATTCTCTTAAGAGGTAAAAAAGTCAAGAAGTGAAGAGGTAGGGTCTTAAGAGGAAAGGAATAAGGACAGCATCAAACAAGCCAGGTCTTACCTTAGATCAGTTTCTGGAAAGTATAGAGAGTGCTTTGAAGCATGCCAACATTCAAGCCTTTCCTCCCCTCTCCCCCCTCCTCCTCCAAGAGGGTACGTGCCAGATTTCAGGCAATCAGGCTAGGCTTATGCAATGAAATACCCTCAGCAGAGCGTCCGGCTTCTTCGGTTAGTTGCATGCAATTTATTAAACAAAGGAACTCCACTGCCTAAGGCTATTGGATTACACTGTCAATTTATTGCCATCAGGCATGAAGCACATTTATTATCAAGATCAGCCGTCACAGACAGAGTTGCAAAAGGGAGAGGCAAATGAGGACAGCTCTTTGGGGGAGAAACCGGTCTTGGGTTTGCTGCTTACCTGAGTTTTGAGCCGCCACTCGGGATCTCCTGGGGCTCACAGAGTAATTCTGCTCCGCCTCATGGGTTGCAGAAGCACTGATCACCAGCACCAGAAGCACTGCTAAGTTGTGGAGCATTCTCTGAGAAGTTTCCGCTAAGTTGTAGGGTTTTTTTTTTTTTTCCTGCCCCTCTTTCCTCTTTCCCTCTCCCGGCTTGAGTGAAGATGTGGATCTGGATACACTGAAAGCTTAGGTGAGGATTTGATGAGGATTTTTTTTGTTGTTTGCTGCTGATGCTGCTCCTGCTGCTGCTGCTGCTGCTGCTGACACCTCCGCTGCTGCTGCTGCCGCTGCTGCTGCTGCAGTCGCTGCTTCTTGCACCTCTGGCTTTTGCAAACTGGGGGCCCAGGAGCTGCACCCAGGGATTTTATAGCTGTTCTTATCGGTCCTCAGGATCAAGGACCAATCAGGTCCCTCAACTGGTCTGGCGAGCCAATAAGAGGGCATGCAATTCAGCTGGAGCTTTTTGACTTCTTAGAAATATTTTCCAGCAAATTAAAAGTACCTGCTGCCAATGTTTTATATGTGTGTGTGGCTGTGTGTGCAGAGATGTGTGAAAAAGCTATTTTCATGGAAGTAAGGGATAACTCTGTATTGATGGAACTAGGGAAAAATCCTATAGAAATCTCTCCAAGTTGCTTTTTGATATCTAGCCATCTTTTTTTCTAATGAGCCACTTGGGGAAAATGGATAGCAGGGGTAGGGTGGGGAGATGTGATCTCTTTAGATGAGAACTAAATCACTTACAGCAGTTTTATTCTAATTTTAACAGCACATTCTCAGTTCTGTTTTGTGAGCTACAAATGCAGTCACTCCCTGTCTTCTCTGTGTGTACATGTTCACATGTCTGTGATGCGTTTTTTTTGTATGTGGACATCCTGAGTTCTCATTCACATGTTTGAGCCCTTAAGGAGGAATTTATGTGAGTGGAAAAGCCTTGGTGGACTGAGATATGACAGCCCAGAGCTGGAGCCTTAGTCCCCCTACTGATCAACCCAGGACCCTGGCCAAGTCCTTTGACCTTGCCCCACCTCTGTATTCACATCTGTAAGATGTCAAAGTTGGACTCTGACATTCTCTATGCCTCTAAAATAATGTGATTCTTCAATAGTCAAATCAACTTTGACTTCATCTTTTCAGTCATCAGCAAACTGCAAAGTCCAGGAATGTTAGTTACCATAGGTACACACATGCACACCTGCACACACCACACTCAACAGGGACATCATGAATGCCCAAAAATTAATAAACTGTGTGTTCAAGTCCAGCAACTTTATAACCACTTTAAAACAATAAGCCGGCCAAAGCAAGACTAAACCTGCTGAATGTAAACCAGTTCATTTCTTGGGCAGTGGGGGAGAAAAAGAGGGGGCAGACTGGAAAGATGGGGTAGGGAGAGACCAGAATGTGTAGGAGAGAAGAATGATAAGCTCGAGACTTAATGGGAAAATTGCACTGGAATCACAAATAATGCTTGGTATAGAAGCTTATATTTTCTTATAACTGAGTTGCAGGCAACACCGAGGTTTGTCCCTAACATGGGAAGGAGGTTAATGAGCCAGGAGATGGACTTCTTAGGGTAGGAAAGTGGTGAAGGTATTCTGTAATAAAACCTTTAACTATTCTGGGGAAGTAGATGAGAAAGGGCCATTGGTGATTCATACAGATTTGGAGCAGGATAATCTTTCAGAGAAACGGGGCCAGTGGCTTTAGTTTGAATCCTAAAACCTTCAAACAAAAGTTAAAGAAAGAGTGTCAACCCTGTTAACCACAAACTATACCAAGAATCAGCTCTGTATATGTTGGTCAGGGGGTGGGTTTGGGAAATGGGGGTTCTGGGTGATGATAGCCAATTCCTTACAAAATAGGGTTGTTTGGGAAGTATGAACGTTTACTAGAAAAAGGGATGGAGGGAGTGAAAAATACCGGAAATGCCTAAAAGAAAGGAAGGGAATTTTCAGATTTACATTAAATAAGAATACATTTTAATTTATATTAATGGACAGTGTTGGTATTTCTTGAGTACCTTTTGTGCTGAGTGCTAGGGGACAGTATGGGAGGATAAATGAGAAGAGATAGAGAAGAAGGTAAATTCATGATTCTTGTCCTGGAGGCACTTGCAGGTGAGTTGGGAAGATGAGCAGCCACAGTCATACTTCCTAAAGGTTCAGGATGTCAGGACCTCACATGGGGAAGGCACAGGCTCAGGCAGTGCTGGCTGGAGATGTAGGGAAAGCTCTTGAGGGAAAGATCAGTGGGGAAAGATGTAAACTGCTCTCGTTGCTTTTTTAAGAATTTAGGAAAAAGCTATGCTATTTCATTTTTAAAAAACAAAGCTTGTATTGTGGAAAGCATCAGTGTTGTTTGTACATAGTCAGAAGTAGTAGATGCCAGGCAAGGCAACATAGTCGCTCAGTGTTCTCTTCCAGAAAGGGAATAAGAGGACAGATGTATATTCCTCCCAAGGGTCTTCTGTTCCTTAGCATTCTCTACTTCCTTGGCCTTTATTCATTGTCAAAGGCAGTGCCATTTGTTTCTCTTGGGCTTTCCCTGAGTTGGTCTTCTTGGCCTGGTAGGGTGATGATTTACCATCCACTTTGTTTTTCCAACTCTCTGTTGCTCTCACTAGAACGTGATGTCCTACAAGCATCAATATGTGTTTGTGTTTTCTTTTTCTGATGTTGCTTTATTGTTTCTTCTTATTTTGCCCACTTACTATCTTGTGCCTGGAAGTTCATTGCTAGGTGTGCCAAGTGTTTCCCAATAACAGGTAAACTGTCCTTTGAACAAATACAATAGTGGTCAGACCATGGATTTGAACGTAACTAGCGTGTGAGCCAATGCAATTGAGAACCTTAGGGGAAGGAGCTGAAGTCTGTCTGGAAGTGCCCAGTGTAAAGATTCTTCCTAGAAGGTCATGGTTTGTGGGTATCCAAGTGCCCTCAATCACTGTGCAGCTGTCTGGAACTTTGATATAGCAACGATAAAAGCGTCTTGGGGACCCTGGAGGTGATGTCTGGTTTCTTTGTAACTTCTCTTGGGGGTCTGAGAGAATATGGAAGAGTTTTCCTAGCAGACTTCAGATTCTGAATTTTATCCCGTAAGGCACAGGAAGTCATTAGGGCTCTTGAGTAGGAATTGTTAAATAATGGTTGAAGTGTTTGGGCAAGGTTGTTTCATCATGCTTATGATGGTTTGGAGGAAGAAAAGAATAGAAGTTTTAAGACTAGTTGGTAACATCGAATTTTGTTTATGAGATTCTGGTCTATGATGGTGGTGGAAGGAAAGGAAGAGAGACAAATGTGAGAGGTATTTTAAATGAACTGGAAATTGTTAATTAACCTAAGGATTGTCTTGGGAAAAACCTTTCTCCCAGTTCAATGGTAATGGACATAATGCACATGAGCACCTTTCCCTCATGTTTTGGTTATGACTTTTAGTTGACAGGGCTACCTAGTGTCTCCGTGAGGCAGGTGCTTCCTGGCATTTTGTTGAGCAGCAGAATTACCTAACAAAAGGACTTGACTGCATGTTAGGGAGGTGTGCCCAAGTGCAGTGGGTGGGAGGGGAGGGTACACTTTGCCATTGCCTTGAGTAGGGAAAGTGCTAAGAGGTTGGTGGGAGAAGCTGCCAACACCTAAGGCTGGTTGATGATGCCCTGGCTGTGCCCGTGCAAGGCTGGCATGAGTTCAGTGAGAAGATTAAGCCAAAAATCTCTGGGGCTCTGTTGGATTTGGCTAGCTGAGAGCTAAGCGGTGAACAGCTCTTTGCCATTTGGTGAGAGGAGCCCAAAAACAGAGCATGTTTTCTTTGTGTGTGTGTATGTTTGGCTAACAGAATGCAAGACCCACCAACGTTGTTTTGACATAGTGACCCTTGGACAAGTTTTCTTTGGGAATTCTGAGCCAGTGTTTTTTTCAACTGGACTTTGGGCTGTTGAATCATGCCGTCTTAACCTCAAGACAAAGAAGGAAGAAAAGGAAAAGGAGGAAGATGAGGGAAAACATTTTTATTTGCTCTTCTATAAAGACCCCAGATTATCTGTGTGGACAGTCCTTAATTTATGAGTAAACCTATACCATTTGCGTATCTTTGATTGCTGTAAACTCAAGAAAGAATGTGAGAAAATATATTCAGAGGGCAAACTCCCCACTTCTCCCCTTGGTTGATGGAGGGTGACTGTGTGACTGGTTCTAGGTCAGCTGTGGGAATGCAGAGAGATGGTTGACCTTTGCCTGTGCTCCATTAATTCCCAAACTAGTTCTTAAAGCATGTATTATTTGAAGAAGAATATCTGTTTTCTGAAAATATAATACAGCAAATGGGTTGGAATACAGTTTATAGATTTGGATTCAGTCAACATTTACTGGGTGCCTATCTGCTCTATGCCAGGCATTACTGCAAAGGCTTCTTAACTGTGAGTAAAGCCCTGCTCTCCTCCCTTCCCACAGGAGGAGCTGGGGATCTGAAGAGAAGGATGGCTCTCCCATAGTCATACAGTGGATGGTAGAAAAATTTCCTGGGATTTGCTTATTACAGAAGCAGCTCTGGGTTCTTTAGCTGTGTGACCAGCGCAGTGGTAGAGAGAGTGTGCATGCTGACAGCCCTGCCTCTCAGGGTGTGGGGAGCAGGGTAAAGGGAAAAGAAATAGACAGGATGACCTGACATGTTTAAACCAGAACAGGCAAGTTGAAATTAGCCTCCACTCCAGTTAACATCTGCTTCTCATTTCTTCATGTAGATAAGTTCCAATGTCATTTTATATCAGGGAGGACAAATTCATCATTCTAGAGCAGCCTGAAAATCTTCAGAGTTTCACATAAGGCTTCTGAAGCAAATAGGAAGAGGTTTTATGTGTCACGGAATCTGTTCTTTAAAATAGCTCTTGGGGAGACCTAAAATGACATTACTCTGTTGAGACACATGAGGGCGCTCGGACCAACCAACAATGAGGATCTGTTTCCTTTAAAATTAAAAAAAAAAAGTTGTGAATGCCGATCAGCTATGTTCGATCAGCCACTGTTTCATGCTGTCAGGATGCTTCTGTGTTCATAATCTAGGGCAGTCACTCATGACTTAGCCCTTGAGCTGGCAGATTAGTGTGGTCCTGCATATTTGGAAGTTTTGCAACATACACCACTCTATATTCTATTCTGTTATTGCCTGATAGGGAAATAGGTTGCAGGCAAGTTTCTTCCTGTTCAGCCCCGGTCCTAAGTGCAGAACAATATCTGTATTCAGATTGTTCAAGGCAGCTGAGAGGATACGTCAGATAATACACTTGTGGTACTTTGGGCTTCTTGGTTTAAAAAAAGGATTCTATTTCCAGGTGGTCGTGAGTGAGCATTCCTAAAGAAAAAGAAACCTTTCATTCATTTTTCTACCTAGGATTTTTTTTTCTAGTGGTCTCTAGACAGATCAAAGCTGAATAACTTATTCTATTTCTGTCACTTTCTGTGCCCATCCTCCTGCTTGGAGACATTCCAGGGGAGCGTGAGAGGTAGACATCGGGACAAACCTGTGCACCTGCTGCTTCACGCTCCTGTCTCTAACTGCTGTTGCGAAGAAGGGGTTTTGCATTCACTTAGATGCAGGGGCTGGTTTGGAATGCCCGAGGGGTGGGGCAGGCTGTCACGCTGAGCATGTCTGAGATGTGCAAACCCCTTCAGTGAGATATCAGGGCTTACCACTTCCAGCGACAGATCCACCCATCAGTGTGCATTTCTTCTGCTCTCTGTGCTGAAAATGGTGTTAGCATTGTGAGAGTACAATGAGGTCGTGGGACGAGGCTTAGGCTAAGGACATTGAACCCAAGGTAGCATATGCATGGTGTTAAAACTGAGCTATAATGAGTAGGGCTGATCAAGGATCCCAGTGAGTTTGTGAAATAGAAATATTTAAAAGTCCACTCCAACAACCCATGCTGAAGCATCATTCTGACACACTTAGTCTAAAGCCAGCTTGTCATTTGCAAAATGCTGTCAAATTATAAAGAAGTGTCTTTCAGCCATTCCTAGGTGCTAGACAAATCTATCATTACTAGTTTATTGGCTGAGAAGGAGAGGTGTGGGGAAGAAACAGCCTTTATACAAAGTTACCTGGCAAGTCAGCAAAAGGGCTAGACTAGGAGATTATAGATCTCTTTACTTGATGTTTGGAAATTTTGCCAAGAATTTTTTTTAATGGCGATTCAGATGCATTTTATAATCAAATTGCATTTAATATGCTTTAGGCTAAAATGCAATTAAGACACATCAGTTCCTGGCTCTGGATGTATATCATGGGAGAATCAACATATTCCCATTATTACATCAGAGTAATAAAGTGTGCAGAATGCAGAGTCAGAATTTATACTGTAAGATTTTGTTAATGGTAGCAAAAATGGTCACCCAGTACCATTTTGTCTGCTTTTACAGAACACAGTTCCTGTTAGCTGTTTGGGAAATAAACTCTCTCGGCCCTTTTAAAAATTAATTGTAAGGAAATTTAGTGGAACAAATGGAAATCCAAGTGCAAAGGAAACAACTCTGGCCTCCAGGCAAGCGTTTTCTTCAATGTGTCATTCTGCACTCCCTAGTGACAATAATAGGAAGGGGAAGAAGAGAGAGAGAAGAGTTACAGCTTTGGAGGAAGTGGTGAAATCCATAAGAGAAAAATGTCATCGGGGAGTCAGTGCTGCTAAGAGAGGGAAATATGGCTCAAAAAAGTGTGGAAGGGTGAAATACGATTTTTTTCATGCAGCAAATTTTAATTATATCTTCATTGCTTTTCATATTTGTACTTAAAATAATTTCTCCATAGTTGAAATTGATTATCTTTATTGTTTCTCTTGTTAGATTAACAAAGGAAAGGCCATTTCCTCTGTGGGATGTGTGTGTGTGTGTGTGTGTATGTGTGTGTGTGTCTCAGTCATTCACAATAGACTTTGGTATGTAGGAAACAATGTAAAATGAGTCATTCTGTAAAAATCAAACATTAGAAGTGAGAATAGTGTATTTCCTAATATGATATGTATCAGACCTTAAAAAATGGGTTGATTTGAAAGAAAGATTAATGTTTTGGGCGTTTAGAATTATAGCTTCTCTCTTTTTTTTTTCTCCATAGAGGTAGAGAAATGGACTGACAGCTTAGACTTATTCCATGAGTCCAGATGTCTTTCCATACCATTCAGAAAGGGGCACGGCCACAGCGTCCTTCTCCAGAGATCCCTGTTGTTGCCCTGCCTGGCCCTTTATTGCAGCCCAGGCTGGAGCTGAGGACGTGAGGGGCAGCCTTATTTCCACAGTGAGCAAGGCTCTGAGAATTCGTACCTTTATATAAGGCTTACATGTTTCATTTCGAACAAGTGAAATTTCTCTAGATGACCTTTAGAAGCTGTGAGGTTTTCTTTCAGCCTTGCTCCAACTCCTTCCCCCACTCCTGAAAATGTTGCCTTTTGCCATCCACAGCTCCTTTCAGAAGCAGTGAATGCGAAGCTACCAGCTGTGAAATAGGTGCTGTGAACGGCTTGTCGCAGGGAGGGGTAGATTTACGGAGAATGAGCTGTGCTATGCTGCAGAATTCTGTGACTATTGCCAAAAAGGGTTTGCTACATGGCAAAGAATCCAAACCGTGCTCTCTGTGGGCCTTGCGGGCTGTGGAAGGTGGGGAGGGAGAGTCCTCCACGTACCCTATGATTAGGTTCAGTAACTGAATCCGGGTGCTGCTTTTGTGCCAGGGGCTAGGTTCATAATTTTGGTTCCTTACTGGTTGAAATTTCTGCAGCTCCAGGGTGTGTGTGTGTGTGTGTGTGTGTGTTTACGTCATATGAGTGTATATCCATGGTGAAAAGGTATGGCCTTTCTCAACTTCAGGTTTTCATTCTCATGGAGCTACTAAATCATAGCAAAGCAAGCATGTTAAAATGCACCCATATTCTAGGATAAGTGTATTTTTATGTAATTATACATATAAGGTGATGAATAGCAGCTCATTAGCTGGCATGGTGTCACATTTTGTAGATGCTTACTTAAATATCTGTGTCAGCTTTGTGCAGTTTTCTTTTTGCAATTTTTTTCTTTGGAGTAAGCAAAATTTCCCCAGTTCTCCATCATCTTTAAGCCTTTGAAAAGCGTGTAGATGCTGGGCACCATCCTATAGTGCCTAATGAATAAGGTGGCTTTGGGTTTTGAGTTCAAGAAGGAGTTGTCAGACAGAACATAGAGGCCCATCTTTTAAACCAACATTTCCCAGACTGTGTTCTGAAAGTCCTTTGAAATGCACCAAGAAAAAGGGACTCCATGCTCAAATTCATTTTGCTGTAGGGGAGTACCACAAACATCAGCATGTGAAAGTCACCCAGAAATCCTGCAAGAAGAAAGCTTTTAAATTATTGAATCCAGTGTTTCCCAAATATATTTGATTCTGATTTTTTTTTTAAAATGAGTATTTCTTACTATTCTGAAAAACTAGTGTTCCTTGGAACTAACTTTGGGAACTGCTGATTAGAAACCTCATAGCTGCCACATTAAGTCCTCTGGGTTTACCTTGGTCCTATTTTGGACTACATTTTTATACCTGCAACCTCAGGCATTCTTCTTTACAGCCATACTCAGAATTAAACCCACCTTTGCTTGAGGGCGGGTAGGGCTTTGAGTGCTGGGCATACCTAATTCAATTAATCTCACTGTTGCAATCTTCATCTCAACAGTGCAATACAGGTATTATTATGCATATTGCACCTACAAAGAGAGTGAGGTTCAAAGAAGCCCAGCCAATAAGAAGTAGAGTCTTTACTCAACAGAATATGGGGTCTATGTGACTCCAGAGCCCATGATTCTAACCAATGGCATGCTATAGAAGAAAACTAAAACACTGAATCCAGAAATAAGTGTATTGAGGAATCCAGGACGTGACTGTGCCCCATTTTCATTCCACTGCTGGCCTTTCCATATATGTCTTCTATCTATTGATCTAGGAAAGGTAACAGAAAGTGTGTGTTTTCTTTAGGTCCTGACAAACTCTGCCTTTCAACTGAGCAAGACTCTTCTAAACTGCCTGATGGAGTGGCTTACGGAGGAGGGAATGCAGGCACTCATAACCAGTATCTCTCCCCAGTTTAGAAAGTTCTCTCTGCTGCTGACAAGGTGCAGGGTGTTTGGGCCAGGTTGCACCCAGAGGTTTAGGAGCGCTTCTTCCTTTGGGATTTCTCTCTGGCTTCTGCTTCTCATTGGCCATCTTTCCACATGGCTCCTTCTAGTAATTACTGCTGAGCTAGCTGCTGCCTACCCAAAATACTGCAGCAAAACCGAATCATTTGGGCTGCCTTTTTCTCTCTTTTCAATGTTGCCCCATTAAGATTGCTTCTGCCTCTCACTGGGAATGGCCCAATCTCTGGTTGAGGGTGTTTTCTTGACTTGAGAAAATAGAGGGGCAGCCCAATGGCTGCTTTGATGAGTCTGCAGAGTGCATGGTGTTTTGGCTTTCTCTCTACACCAAGAGAGGAACTTCAGAGTTACAGCTCTTATTGCTGCTCATTTGAGGGGTCCCAAGTCCTCACTCCTCAAAACTACTGGGGAAAGTTCTAAGCTTATGCCTTTCTCCATTCATATGTAGTATAGAGGGTGCACACCTAGTAAGGGTCACAGAATCTAATATTTGTAAGCATCTCCTTTCATAGAATGGTCTCTGTGTGCCACCCAAGTAGTTGATTCTCCATTAGTGAGATCCTTTGTCTGATCTCTAAGGCTTTCTATAGTTGCAGCCTGCCCATGCCTTGTTTTTCAGAGGCTGGATTTATGGAGGGGTGGACATAAAATTGCACACCTATACTCTCCAGGCTTTGTAGCTGCGTGAAATGACAAAAAATTAAAAGCCAAATTATTAAAATGAAAAGGATAATTAACATTATTTTATGTTTTTCTTTCATGCTATTTCTAAGCCAGGATCATCAGCATGGATAGGAAGAAAATATACGTTGTTAACTATTACTTAGGCATTTGACATGTTATGAAGGAAAAATTCTAATCACAATCTTATGTATACCATTATGTTCAGTTCTCTATTAATATCAATAGTTGGGCTGAATGAAAATTACAGGCTAACATTGAACAAATAGTCATAAATGTGCTCAGTGTTGCAACTCAAAAAGTCAAGACAAGATTCAGACTGAGCCCAGGTTGGGTGATCATATAAGGTTTCCTAAAGGAGGAGATGTTTAAGCTGAACTCTAAACAATAGCTAAGACATAGTTAGACAATAGCAGGGACAGGGTAATTGGTTGCACAACTCTGGAGATCACTAGTTACAGTATCTAGACTAGTCCTGATTGTGAAGGGTGTGAAATTAGGGTGCGTGGTGGGGAGAGGTTTCTAGTGAGAAGCAACAGCATGCATGACCGTACTTAGATGCAGTATGGTGGGCATAAGAAACTGGAAAATGTACAATATGGCGAAATGTAGGGAAAGAAGGACGAGTGACATTAAATGAGACCAAAGAGGTTGGATGGGGCTAGATCAAGCATGATTTTGTGGTCCTGTTAAGGCTTTTGGACTCTTCTTAAGGCAATGTGAGAGCACTAAAGGATTTAAAGTAGGCAAATGCCAGGGTGAGGTTGGCATTTAAAAGTATATACTTGATACTACAATATGAAGAATAGGTTGGTTGAGAACTAAGGCAGAGTAGGTAGACTAATAGAAGCTGAACCGTAATAAATGTTGTCTGTAGTAGAGTGATAGCAGAGTTGGAGAAAAGGAAATGGGTCCAAAATATAGTTAGTGGGAAGAAAGGTGGTAAAGTGAGGGTGTGTGTGAATTCAAGGGTAATTTCTAAGTTTCTGTCTTGAACTGTTGGATGAAGGTGACATTTACTGAGATATGGAACACTGGTGGCAGAGAGTTTTCTATGTGTCAGTGCAAGATGATTATCTCAGTTTGGGACAAATTGAATTAAGATGTTGATAAGGTAATGGAAAATTTTCAGTAGGTGGTTGCTTTTGTGGATTGGGAGCTCAGGAGGGAAGTCAGCTGGAGTTATCAATTTGGTGGCTATCAGGGTCTGGAAACCATAGAAATTGGTGAGATTATTTAAGGGGAAAGCATTGAGTTAGAAACAAGGAAGGCCAACAAAGTAAGAGGTCTATAGATATCACACACACCTTAAATAGTTGCATAGAGGAAGGAGGTTAGGAAGGAGATTTAAGAGGCATGTTCAAGGGAGGTAAGAAGATCTAGTCACCAAAGGCAAGGGAAAAGAATGTTTGGAAGAAGGAAGTAGTTAACTCTTAAGTGCTGTAGAGAGAACAAGGATATAAGACTGGAAGTAACAGAAAAGCTGGTTAAAGTTGCTTAACAACCAAGGTATGTATTGACTCTTCTTACTAGAATTTTAGAAGTAGGGAAAGCTTCCAGTTCACCTTATTCTAATGGTTCTACCTTCATTACTCTGGATTCACTTGGGGGTATGCTCCTCTGTGTGCTGGTTTTATCCTGAGACTATTTCCCTCATGGAGACAAAATGGTTGTAATTACTTCTGGCTTCATGTCAGTACCTCCTTGGGTCCAGAAGAGAGTTTTTGTCTCTTCTACTTTGCTCACTCTTGAGAGAGAGAAAACTTACTTTACAGAAGCTCCTGGAATACTCTTCCTGGCTTGTTATTGGGCTAAATTGAGTCACGCTTATTCCTGAACCAAATCCTTGACAGAAAAATACCTTGCATTTACTGACTTAAATATGGTTTCCCAAATTTATTATTGCTAAGGGGTTAGGGGTAAGTAAACCAATAAACCTCACCTCAGGAAATAGGAATTATCTTCCCTTGAGTTATAAGACTAGAGTTCTTTTGGGGATGGCAAAGGAGAGAACAGATGTAGGTTGGGTAACTGACAATGTCCACTATATTAACCTAAGCAAGAAATGAGAATTGCTTATTGGAATTAAAAAAAATTGGACATATTTATTGAGGTATCATTGACACATATTCATTGCACATACTTAAAAATGCACCATGAAACCATGACCACAGTAAGGATAATGAGCACAAAAGTTTTCTCACTACCCTTTGTAACTACTTGCTCCTGTCCTCAGCCTTCTCCTCTCCTCCTAGTCCAGTGCTCGGGCAATCACTGATCTTCTCTCTGTCGCTATAGATTGATTTGCATTTTCTAGAATTTTTTTATAAATGAAAGTATGTGGTTTTTTTTTGTGGCCTCTTTCACTGAGCATAATTATTTTGTGATTCATCCATGTTGTTGTGCATATCAATAGTTCGTTCATTTTGATTGCTGTATAGTATCCCATTGAATGGATATGTTACAATTTGTTTATCCATTCACATGTTGATGGACATTTGGGTTGTTTTCTGTTTTGAGCTATTACAAATAAGGGTGCAAGGAGCATTCATGTACAAATGTGTTCTCTAGGGGTAGATACCTAGGAGTGGAATGGCTAGGTCATATGTTAAGAAACTGAAAAACTGTTTTTGCAAAGTTGTGGTTTCTTTTGACAGTCTCATTAGCAGTAATGGGAGTTCTACCTCCTCACTAGCATTTAGTATTGTCATTCCTTTTAATTTTAGCTATTCTAGTGAGTCTGTAGTGTTATCTCACTATGATTTTAACTTGCATTTCTCTAGTAACTAATAATGTTGAGCTTCTTTCAATATTTGCTATCCATATACCTTTTTATGGTTAAGTATCTGTTCAGATCTTTTGCTTTATTTTAATAATTATTTAGTTTCATTCTTGAGTTGTAAAAGTTCTGTATGTATTCTAGATATAAGATCTTTATTGGATATATGATTTGCAAATATTTTCTTACAGTCTTTGGCTCCCTTTTTAGTTTTCTTAATGTTATTTTCTAAGGAGCCAAGTTTTAGTTTTGATAAGGTCAAATGTATATATTTTTAAGTTTGTGCTTTTTGTACTATATTTAAAAAACTTCACCAAATCCAAGATCATTTAGATTTTCCCCTATGCTTTCTTTTAGAAACGTTACAGGTTTAACCCTTAAAGTTAAAGCTATTATTGATTTTGAGTTAATTTTTGTATATGGTTTGAGGTAGGGGTTAGGTTAATTTTTTTTTTTTTGCATATCACTGAACAATTGTTCTAGAACTATTTTTAGAAAAGATTATTTTTTCTTGGCTTAATTTCGTTGACATACTTGTTGAAAATCAGTTGCATATATGTATATGCATATTACACAATTGATTTTTCAACAAGTGTATATATGCAAAATCAATTTCATATATATGCAATTAATTTTCAACAAGTATATATATGTATGTATATATATATATACATACATATGTACATACATGTATATATTCCTATATTGTCTCTCATCTTTGTCCGTTTATTCAGTTTCCACCCACTTTGATTTTCCAATGTAATTATTCTTAACCATGTGGTGAGTGTTCTGCTAGATAGAGTGCACTACCCAATGTTATCATTGCTTCAAAACTTAAATGGGATTATATTGCCCATATTGCTATGTAATTTGCTTTTTTTCCCTTTAAATACATATCTTGGAAATAAGTAAACACAAATGCACCTTATTTTTAAACTGTTCTATAGAATTAGTGCACAAGATATATAGCCAGCCTCTGAATGAGGGACATTTAGCTTGTTCAAACATTTTCAGTATTACAAATTATTCTAAATCATTGTAAATGCCTTTTTGGGCATGCATAAGCTTTTCTGTAAAATAGGTTCTTTGAGGTAAAATTTTTGGATCCAAGGGGAAGCACATAAAATTTTATATATGCTTTAAAAATCACCTAAAGGCTATAACATTTTTTTGAACAATAGTAAAGATTTTATCCATATACTCACCAATGCTGAATATTAGCAATTGAAAAATGTTTGGTGAAATTAATGGAATACTATGAAACTATGAAAAAAACCAAGATTGTGTCTTTTGCAGAAACATGGATGCAGCTGGAGGCCATTATCCTTAGCAAACTAACACAAGAACAGAAAGCCAAATACCACATGTTCTCACTTATAGGTGGAAGCTAAATGATGAGAATGCATGGATGCATAGAGGGGAACAACACACACTGTGGCTTTTTGGAGGGTGGAGGGTTAGAGGAGGGAGAAGATCAGGAAAAATAACTAATGGGTACTAGGCTTAATACCTGGGTGATAAAATAATCTGTACAACAAACCCCCATGGCACACATTTTCCTGTGTAACAAACCTGCACATCTACCCCTGAACTTAAAAAAATTTTGGTGAAATTAAATGGTCATTGTAATATATTTCCTATGTTACTATTGTGTCTTTCAAAGTGAATCCTTTTCTCTATTTTAAATATGTTTTGTTTGTATTTTTGCTTTATTCAGTTTTTTTTTTCTGAGTTTATGTTGGCAATTTATGTTTTTCCTAGAAAGAGTTATTCATCTACATTTCATTACATTAGTGTAAGTTTCTCTATGGTATTCACTTTGAATTAGTGAAATTTCCTTTGTAGCTGTGATTAAGACCATTTGTCGGCTTTTAATATTGTTTATTTGTGTCTTCTGCTTTTTTTGTTAATATGACTTGGTAAAAATTTGCTCATTTTTATCAAGTGTTTTCAAAGCACCACAGTTATATTAACTCTTCTAAATAAAACCTTTTTAGATCCTCATTAATTAATTTTTTCCACTTTTATCATGCTTGTTAGCTGTTAGTTTTATCACTTTTTGGAAAATATTTTAAAAAATTTTTATGTGATCAATATTCAACATTTTTCAATCAACTTTATTGTGATATAATTTATACGTAATAAAATTAATTCCATTTACCCACTCCCTATAATTTTAGGTATAGTCACATTTTTTACTTCTATATATTATAAGCCCACCTTCCAGTGATATTATATTTGCTTTCAACAGTTATTAAATAAATAGAGAAAAAAATTATGTTTACTCATTTATTTACCACTTCTGTTTGTCTTCATTCCTTTAAATAAATTAGAGAAAATAAATTAGAGAAAAAAATTATATTTACTCATTTAAATAAATTAGAGAAAAATAAATTAGAGAAAAAAATTATATAAATTAGAGAAAAATAAATAAATTAAATAAATTAGAGAAAAAATTAGAGGAAAAAATTATAAATTAGAGAAAAAAATTATATAAATAAATAAATTAGAGAAATAAATTAGAGAAAAAATTATATTTACTCATTTATTAAAATAAATAAATAAATAGGGGAAAAATTATATTTAAATAAATTAGATTAAAAATTATATAAATTTTAAATAAATTAGAGAAAAAAATTATATTTACTCATTTATTTACCACTTCTGTTTGTCTTCATTCCTTCCTGTAAATTCTAGTTGTCACCTGGTATCATCTCCCTTCTGACTTGAGGCTATTGTTTAGGACTACTTCTAGTAAATAACTGCTGAACAGGCTGGGCGCAGTGGCTCACTCCTGTAAACCCAGCATTTTGAGAGGCAGAGGCAGGCAGATCACTTGAGGTTAGGAGTTTGAGACTAGGCTGGGCAACATCATGAAACCTCATCTCTGCTAAAAAAAAAAAAAAATATACAAAAATTAGCCTGGTGTGGTGGCACGTACCTGTAATCCCAACTACTTGGGACGGGAGGCTGAGGCATGAGAGTAGCTTGAACCTGGGAGGTAGAGGTTGCTGTTAGCTCAGATCGTGCCATTGCACTCCAGCCTGGGCAACAGAACGAGACTCAGTATTTAAAAAAAAAATCTACTGAACAAATTCTCTCAGTTTTTGATTTTCTGAAATATCTTTATTTTTGCTAGATACAAAATTGTGGATATAGTTTTTTTTTCTTTTAGCACTTTAAAGATGTGATTTCATTAAATTCTAACCTCCATTATTTATGATGAAAAATTAATAGTCTTTATTATCTACACTGCCTTACATGTAATTAATCTTTTCTGTCTGACTGATTTTAAGACTTCATCTTTGATGCAGCTTTATGAAGATCATCTTCAGAGTGGTTCTCCTGATGTTTATCCTGCTTGGAGTTTATTGAGCTTCTTGGATCTGTAAGTCAGTTTTTTAAAAAAGCAAATATAAGAAAGTTTTTAGTCATTATTTCTTCAAATATTTTTTCTGCCCCGTCTTAGCCTATTATCCTCCTGAAATTCTTCTTACAAGTAGGTTATACCATCTGATATTTTCCCACAGGTTCACAAGAGTGTATTTATTTTTCTGCCATCTTTTTTCCTTTTGTCCACAGATTAAATAATTTCTATAACTCTGTTTTCAGACAGCCTGGGCAAGACATCAAAGTTGACCATTCACATAAGTAGTTGTTAATGCTCATTGTCAGCTGGACCCAACTCAGTTGAAATTGTCAAACACAGCATCTCCGTGTGGCTTCTTACATGACTTGACCTTCTACATCATGACAGCCGAGTGTTTCAAGAGGCACAGGTAGACACTGTAAGGCTTCTTAAGACCTTGCCTAGGACGTCTTGTTATGACACTTCTGTAGTGTTTTATTGGTCAAAAAGTTCCAAAACCAGACCATAAGAGATTGGCAGAGTCACTTTGAAAAAGAGCATATGGGATAGGATATTGTTGTAGCCATCTTCAGAAGATACAACCTGTCACTGCTTCTTTAGAATCTTAGCTTGCTAAATATAACAGCTGAACCATCTTGGTTTTAGTTTTATCACTAATCTTTTCCTTTATGATAGGTTACGTTTTCTTTATTTTTCAAAAAGTATTTTTAGTGGTTTTTATTGAATATTGGACATCTGGAATAAGACACTGTTAAGGGTTCTGAATTCTGTCATCTTTCCTTTAAGATTATTGAGGTGTGTTTTAGCAGGCAGTGAAATTGGTGGTTGATCATTCTGAATTTGTGTAGAATTGACTTTATGCTTTATTTGGGTGGATATACTTACCAAGCCCTTCTAAGTCCTGGCAGTCCTTTATAACAAAATGGATGGAAACTCCCAAAGCCCCTCTTCCATAAAGATCTTGTCAGGGCTTAGTTTTAATTGTTATTGATTTTTAGAAAGTCTGGAATAAGTCTTGCTCTGGAGCTTTATCCTTACTTTCTGGTAATTCAGCTTGATGATGAGAAATTAATGAGGATTCTCCTCTCTGGCAGCATCAGAACTTCCTGGCACTGCTTTTACCTCAGCAAGCCCCACCTCTAGAATCCAAGTTCTCTTTTCAACCCTGTTGCAGTTGCTCTCTGGAAAACCTCGGATGGAATTGTCTTGTGCATGAGCAGTCTAGATCTCACTATGGGCTCATGTACCTAACACAGATTGCTGGAGCCCCCAACTATGCACGTCTTCCTCTCTCTCTCTCTTACATCTTTCCCTATAAAATCAGCTGCTTTGAACTCTGATCTCTTCCTCCTAAACTCAGCAGGATTGTCAAATTCAGCTTACCTCCTGAATTTTCCTACTCTCACAAATTATAATTGTCTTGACTATTAGCCAATGTCTTAAAAGAGTTGCTTTATATAGTTTATCCAGTTTTATAATTTCCTTTTTTTGTGATAGAGTCTTGTTCTGTTGCCCAGGCTGGAGTACAGTGGCACAATCTCAGCTCACTGCAACCTCTGCTTCCCATGTGCAAGTGATCCTCCCATCCCAGCCTCCCCAGTAGCTGGGACTACAGGCATCCACCACCATGCCCAGCTAATTTTTTATATTTTGGGTAAAGACGAGGCTTCACCATGTTGGCCAGGTTGGTCTCCACCTCCTGAGCTCAAGTGATCTGCCTGCCTCAGCCTCCCAGAGTGCTGGGGTTACGGGGGTGAGCTACTGTGGCCTCACCTTATAGTTGTTTATAGTGAAGAAACTAATCTCATAGGGGCACTTTATCATGGCCAGAAGCAGAAGGTCTGTCAATTTTTATATTATGATTTCTCAGTTTTGTGTTGTATTTGGAAAAACTGTCTCCATTCTGCAATTACAATCTCTTATTTTTTCTAGCACCATTAATGCTTTTAATTTTTAAAGATTTAAATCTCTGATACATCTAAAATTTATTTTGATGATGTATGGTATGAAATATGGAGCCAATTTTATCTTTTCTTCATGATGGTTACTCTAGCCCCTAAGCCATTTATTAAAAAAAAAATCCTTAATTTTTTAACAGTTTACTTGAAATAGCTCCTACATAATTTACTATATTTTAATTCTTATTTGAGTATATTTCTGGATTTCCCAGTACGGTACATTAATCTCTCTGTTCATATACTTAACTGTTTATTTTAAACTTTATGATGCATTTTAATATATGATAAAGCTTCTTCCTCCTCATTAATCTTTTTCACACTTGCAGTGGCTCTTTTTATTTTAATTTTATATCAACTTTAAAGTCAATTGGATAGTTGAAAAATCCCATTGTTATGCACTTGGGTTGTACTTTATCTAGCAGGAATTATCATCTTTGTGATGCCATTCTCTTCAAGAACGCACATTTCCATTTTATTTATGTAAGAGTTCTTTTACGTTCACTAGTGGCACATATCTTGTTAAATTTATATCCAGGTACATTTTTGGTGTGATTTTTTTTTTTTTTTTTTTTTTTTGAGACAGAGTGTTACTCTGATGCCCAGGCTGGAGTGCAGTGGTGTGATTTTGGCTCACTGCATCCTGTGCCTCCTGGATTCAAGTGATTCTCCTGTCTCAGCCTCCCGAGTAGCTGGGACTACAGGCTCCTGGCACCACATCTGGCTAATTTTTGTATTTTTTAGTAGAGACAGGGTTTTGCCATGTTGGCCAGGTTGGTCTCGAACTCCTGACTTTGTGATCCACCTGCCTTGATCTCCCAAAGCGCTGGAATTATAGGCATGAGCCACTGGGCCCGGCCTTGTTATGATATTTTTAATAAGGGCTGTTTGCCATGCACCCCTTAACTAGTCATTGTGTCTATGGAAAGAATTTGGATAACATATGGATATCAATTGGTCATTTTCCATCAATTTTTAACAACCCTCTGTGATGATGTGTATGTTTCTCATTTTAATCTAGTAATATCACGTTTGTAAATCACAAAGAAATCACAAAACTATAACTAATGATATTAATCACAATGTAATCTTCCACTTTGAAAGTGAATAAGTAATGTACATTCCCTTTCAGCTGTTAAGGCCATTAGAATGTGTGGCTGCTGTTCACTTTGCACTTCTCAGCTTGTGACTTTGCTGTCATTTGGTCTATCTCTGCCAGAAGTTGCAACTTTTCCTCTTTCTCTCAATGAGACTCAAGCCAAAACGCTGTTTTTTTTTTTTTTTTTTTGGTGAGATCAAGTCTCACTCTGTTGCCCAGGCTGGAGTGCAGTGGCGTGATCTCCACTCACTGCAACCTCTGCCTGTAGGGTTCTAGTGATTCTCCTGCCTCAGGCTCCCAAGTGGCTGAGATTACAGGTGCCCACCACCACACCCGGCTAAGTTTTTTGAATTTTTGGTAGCGGTAGGCTTTTACCGTGTTGGCCAGGCTGGTTTCGAACTCCTGACCTCAAGTGATCTACCTGCCTTGGCCTCCCAAAGTGCTAGGATTACAGGTGTGAGCTGCCATGCCCAGCCCAAAACCCTGTTCTTTAGAGCTCCAGTATCCCGAGCAGGACTTAAAGCACCCAGGATGAATGAGAATGGGCTATCAGCATTGTCATCACCAGAGACGTCCAGAGTGGCCAGTGCATTTCTTCCATCCCATAACTACATCTGGGTCTCTGGGAAATAGCTTATGTGGCCTTCACCCTCCCTTCCCCACTCCTTCAGTGGAATTTGGACCCATGGACTGTCTGGCTAGCTGGCAGCTCAGTTTCAGACATGGCAGCTGAGCAGCCTACTCTCCCACCTCCAGGTCTGGGTCTCTAGGGCTTCCCACATCTTTGTTTTTACCCAGGGAAGGTAAGAGCCTGGCTTCCAGAGGGCTGGAGTCTCAGCTGTGAAAAGTTCCTCTCTAGAAATCTCTGTACTCAGATAGGCCACAGTGCAGACACAAGGCTGGTGATAGACCCTTATGTCAGTACCAAGGATGCCTCTACAATATTGTTCCGGAAGCAAGTTCCTTCTCTCTGATGCTTGTGATATGACTGACACACTTTCTGGAGCTACTGCTGCTGCTACTGTCATCCTTTTATGTCCTCAGACCTGAGGATGATGCTGGGCAGAATGTTCAAGAGTTTTTTTTTTTTTTTTTTTTTTTTAAGACGGGGTTTCACCATGTTGGTCAGGCTGGTTTTGAACTCCCGACCTCAGGTGATCCGCCTGCCTTGGCCTCCAAAGTGCTTGGATTACAGGCGTGAGCCACAACGCCCGGCCTAGGTTCAAGATCTTGAATAACTAATATCCTTGAATGGATGGGGTCATTCTGCTGCAGTCATGGACACAATGCTTTTCTTCCTGTGTCCCTGGGTCCTGCATTTCATTTGATGCACAGCAGCCTGACCTGCACCGTGGCCTTCCACTAGTTGGAGTGGTCCTCCCTTTCTCTCGTGCTTTCAAAAGGACTTATGTGTTGAGTTTGAGAAGTGGTGGAATAGAGCATTGTCTATAAACAGTCCTCATAAAAATGCCAATATGTTCATTTGTTGGATCAAAGGTTAATTTAATTCTGATATTCACCGACAGATTTGTAGATTAGCTAGTTATCATGCATCATGGCATAATAATGCCACTTAACAGAGGCCAGCTGAATCTTGATGAAGGAAGAGGCTTGGATTTATTTACCATTTGCTAATCCTAATCATGAGATTCCAAGGAGAGAAATAAGGATACAGAGGGAGGCAGAGAAGGATCTTTTCTTATGTTTTATGTTTGCCTTTTTATAGCTCTAATTGGACAAAAATTTAGTGAGTGAGAACTTATCATGACTGTAGACAGCCCTTGCTGGTGAGGGCAGTTTTAAACCCCTCGTATTCACCTCTTTCCCCAGCTGGCCCTCAAGGCAGTACAGTGAACTTCAATTTCACCCTCTCCTTTTTTCTCTTCAAAGTGACTGAATATGTAGGGAACTCTAACGTGGTTCAAGCCCATCATTTTATATTTGAGAAAACTGAATTCTACTTATCTCAAAATGACTTTTTTTTTTTAAGACTTTCAATCTTGCATCGTGTAATATTCACAGCCTCCCTTAAAAATAGTAAACTCCAATCCTACCAAGATGGCAGTGGAGGACAGAGTTCCCTGTGACAATTGTCCTTCTGGGACCACCTCAGGAGAGCTAAGCACAACTTTTCAAAGACTTCCAGTAAGCTTCTCTGCATGCATTTTGTTGTTCTGGAACTTTGAGTATAGCCACAGAAACAGCAAAAGCTTTTGAGAGTGGCAATCTTGGGTTTAAGAGAAGAGAGTTCTTAGCAAAAGTGTGAGAAACTGGTTGATAGCTATATGATACAATGTCAGATGTGGGCAAGGACTAGGGAGATATTTGATTACCTAACATGTCTAGGTGAATGTTGTCTTGAGAAGATTGGGAAGAAAACATGCTATTGAGGGAATAAAGTAGGTTTCTGGAGACATCAACTAAAGAAAGACCTGAAGAAGGCCAGGCAGGGTGGCTCATGCCTGTAATCCCAGCACTTTGGGAGGCTGAGGTGGGCGGATCATCTGAGGTCGTGAGTTCTTGACCAGCCTGGCCAACATGGTGAAATCCCATCTCTATTGAAAAAAAAAAAAATTAGCCAGGCGTGGTGGCAGGTGCCTGTAATCCCAGCTACTCAGGAGGCTTAGGCAGGAGAATTGCTTGAACCCGGGAGGCAGAGGTTGCAGTGAGCCAAGATCACACCACTGTACTCCAGCCTGGGCAATAGGAGTGAAACTCTGTCTCAGAAAAAAAGAACTGAAGATCATCACGACTTGTTTGTTGTCTCATGGCTATTTTTTTTTAATTACCAATAGTTGGTTTAATTTTATTGGGTGTCAGAGTCTCTATATTTTAAAAAATAAAAGTCATTTCCAAAAAATTTACTTGTAGTTTTACCTATCATTCATCTAGTATCATGTTTTGGACTGCAGAGGTATTTTTAATGGGTTTATTTATTCTTCACATTGTACTATAATTGTCTGATTATATGTATTTTTAAAAAAATACCAGATTGAATTACTTGAGGAGAGGGTCCATGATTTCTTGGAACTCTGTGTCCCTGGGGTCTAGTAGAGAGAGCTTTGAGATGAATTGATGAGCTTATCATATAAAAGAACAGAGACTAGATGCACTGACATGTGTGCGTGTGCGTGTGTGTGTGTGTCTGTGTGTGTGTATTTGTATAATCCAAGTGGCTAACAAATGGTACCAACATAAACTAATATAAAAACTAATATAAGAGTTGAAGGTACAAGAAGGCATTATAAGGATTAGACCCTCAGCTAGTCCTTGACAGATAGAAAAGAATTGGATCTACAGATAGAATATCAGACGATGCTTGATGAAGGGGAAATGGTGTGAATTAAAATATGGAGTGAGATGTGCCTGGGGAGCAGTTGGGATCAGTGTGCCCAAATGGGATGGTTTGTATTTGGAAATCACAGGCAGAAGGGCCCAGATTTGGGCCAGTGTGTCAGCATCTTGAACATCCGTGAGACATTATTTTGTACCCTTTACACACAAAATGAGGATGTTGGGGATGGAAGGTTTGGGTATGAAGTGGGATGGGATAGCTGCTTTAAAGAGAGTACTGGGCTTTCATTGTGATACTGCCACAGTGAAAGCAAAGGGGTTTAATAGAGCATTTAACAGTATTTTACTCCTTCTATCCATTTTTTTTTCCTGTGGTATACAAAGTCCCAACCACTAGGTATACACCACTGAATAAGAGTCAGTGAGTATCTGCCCTCAGAGCTGTAGAAGAGGCAGGCAGCAGACCTTTACAATATGCGTAATCAGTGCTAAGGATGTGATTGGTCATTAGAAGGCATATCTGACACATCCTTGGAAGATGGGCAGGGAAGGTTTCCCAGAAGAAGTGACATCTTGTTGAGTCCTAAAGGATAAGTAGCAAGTTATGGAGGGAAGGAAGGCTTCTGAAAAAAATGTTTCTAGCTCCTAACTCCTAGCTTTTTTTCTCGGGTGGGAGGGGGGGAGGGGGAGGGGAAGCTCTCCTGAAAGAACATGGCACTTTCAGGACATTTCAAGCAATTTAACCTGGAGCGTAAGGGACTGAGTGGGAGGAGCAGAAACTCATGACAGAGGGAACTGGAAAGGTCAGTGGGCTGACCTGTTACTCTAACCAGCTGGAGATTCCATTCTTAATATCTAAAATATTTATCTTCCTTGTATCTCCTCTAAGATGTTTATCAGTTTACTTTTTTATACTACATCAACGTAATTCACTGCATTCTCTTTTACTCTTAGAATAAGGGCTTTCAACACCAGTGGACTTCTGTCCACAAAGCGCAGAGACCCATTTTCCCCACTGATAGTCTAAATTCAGTTGCTGGATTTCTAATATTATAATCCTGGAGTTTCTAGACTAAAGCTAGATTTATTAAAAAAGAATTTTTCTTATAATAGGTGGATTCATTTACCACCACTCTATTTCATAGTTTTGCTTATATATTTTGCCAAGGGATTGTTTTGCAGCTGTGTTTCTGAGTACACTGTTTGTCAGATTTCAGAGAAGGTAAGTATAACTTGGTGAAGTAAATCACCAGTTAACTTCCTATTGTTTTCTATGGCCTACCACATTTTTTCAAGAGTGAAGAAATGATCTTTCCCCAACATTTTGAAAGCTTTATAATCTAGCAAGAAGAGCTTCTAATGGCATGAATGAGAACCATGGTGGCACTAAACTTCTTTAGTTATATAGTGTTTGCATCTTATTATTTTTCTAGATAATTTGCAATTGTGGTTTGTATTTGCATTTTCTTTCCATTTATGTATATATTTATTTAATTTTATTTTTTCTTCCCACCTTGAAGTTTTTGAATGTATTTCCAATCGTGTACAAAAATTTCTTCAAGGTGTGTTTTCTAGCCTAGTTCTTTAGTTGGTTTCACTCATGAATTAAAATGGTTGCTATGATTTTCTTTTTTTAGAAATCATATTGTGGTCATAGATTTTGATCTAAAGCAGGGATAGGTAAACTTCTGGGAAGGGCCACATGGCAAGGCTTTGCGGGTGTCTAGACTTTTTTGAAACTGTTCAACTCAGTCATTGTAGCAGGAAAGCAGCATGAGACAGTCTGTAAACGAATAAGCTATGCTTCAAATGGTGATGTTACAATTAAACTTTATTTACAAAAGCAGACAATGGGCTGAATTTTGCCTGTGGTTCATGGTTTTCTGACCTGTGGTCTAGACGACTTTTGATTTTTGCAATTTAGTGACTTTTTAGCACTTTAATATACGATTAACTTTTATAAATATTCTCTGATCATTAGAAAAGAGGGTATGTTCTATCTACGCATGCTATGGTTTTTATCTCTTAAATCTTATTTCATATAATTTAGGCCATTTTAGCTTTTTCTCTTTTTCTTTGGTCAAGTTTCTCAGCCTTTGACAAATCAGGTCATTTTTACAAATTATAACAATTTTATGTGGCACAAATAAAATATTTGCCAGTTGTCCTCTAAAAAAGTTCCAGGAGAGTGCCGAAAGGTCTTTCTGTGAAATATTATAAATAACTGGTAGCTCAGTTATTTTTTTTGAGTTGGGGCTTCACAATGGGTTTTTTGTTTTGTTTTGTTTTGCTTGAATCAGTTACCAACATTTACCTATATGGAGATTTTATAAAATTTTATAAAATCTAAGATGCCATGATTGATTTTAAGATTTATCGTTATTTTACATACTGTTAAGGAAATAAAAATGTTGCCATTCATAATCGTAAGACACCGTTGATCATAATACATACCATGACTTTAAACCTGTGAAAATGTGAAAATTATTCCATCTTAGAGTCAATGTGTTATGGTAAAAAAAGTTCTGGATTTGTGGCTGCTTTTATTCACGGGAAGATCTAGCAGTATTCGGACCACATTGTCACATCTCAGTCATGAGGCTGCTCTGTTGATGGCTTGGAGCTTTGAATTTTTCACAATCCTCACCTGGCCCCACTAATTTATGTATGTTACCTGCAGGTGTGACTCCTGTTTCTATGGTAATAGACCCCAATCCAGAGGCATGCTCTTCCTTCTTCTGTGGAAGTAAAATGGCTCCTTGCAATATTGAAGAGAATACTTGACATCTCAGATTGCAGCATTTGGATTGCAGTGATTTTATGGATGTCTGGAGCTTCCATGGTTAAAGAATAGGTACCTTTACAAAGGACATTTGCATGCTGAAGGAGATTCACCTTGAGGTGCCTCTCAGAACAAAGTGTCTGCTATTTATTCTTAGGTAAATCCAAGCTTTCAAACTAAGGATCACAGAAAGCATGTTTCTGGCAGTCTAGAATAGCAATTTTGTTCCTACTTCTTGCTACCAAATGATCAGACATACTGAAGCCCTTCTCAGTGCATCCCAGTACATAGTCTAGAATGTTTTCTTCTTAAGTGGCTAAAGAAATGAACATTTTTGTGTCTAGTAGGCTTTATTTATACTGTAACTACTAGAAGCCAAAATATTTTACAGTTCAGTTTAATAGTGAATATCTAGAATTTCCATTTAAATATTCATTGGGAATACTCGCCATTAGCACCATAACAGAACCCTCTTTGGAATGTTTTATGCTTTTGACTATGAATTCTAATTTTTCTGCCGTAAATCCAGCTATCCCTATTTTAGTTATTGCCACTTACCTGACATATCTCTGCTTATTCTTAGAACTTTTTAGATCACTTTGCTTTATGTTTGTACCCAGAACTGATAGAGGATGGGAGTCACTGCTCCTAGGATTTCTCTTTTCTCCCTGGAGCGCACAGCATTTTCTGCTCTCCCCTGGAGGGCAGGGCATCACTGCCTGCCTTCTTTTATCCCAGTTATTTCTGTAAGATGTCTTTTCCTGGGGCCAGGCATGGTGGCTCCCGCCTATAATCTCAGCACTTTGAGGCTGAGGTGGGTGGATCACGAGGTCAGGAATTTGAGACCAGACCAGCCTGGCCAATATGGTGAAACTCTGTCTCTACTAAAATTACAAAAAATTAGTCGGGCATGGTTGTGTGTACCTGTAATCCCAGTTACTCTGGAGGCTGAGGCAGGAGAATTGCTTGAACCCAGGAGGTGGAGGTTGTGGTGAGCAGAGATCACACTATTGCACTTTAGCCTGGGTGACAGAGCAAGACTGCATCTGAAAAAAAAAAAAGAGATCTTTTCCTATTTTGTTTCTAATAGGGAAGCCTAATATTGCTGTATTATTACATTTTCACATTGTTCTAAAGAAATATCTGAGACAAGATTATTTATAAAGAAAAGGTTAATAGGCTCATGGTTCCACAGGTTGTACAGCAAGCATGATGGTAGCATCTTCTCAGCTTCTGGGGAGACCTCAGGAAACTTTCAATTATGATGGAAGGCAGAGCAGGAGCAGACATCTCCCCTGGCTGGAGCAGGAACAAGAGGGAGAGAGCGGGATGGTGCCACACACTTCTAAACCACCAGATCTTGGGAGAAAGCACTCACTATCACGTGATCAGCACCAAGGGGATGGTGCTAAATCATTCATGAGAAATCCACCCCCATGATCCAGTCACCGCCCACCAGGCCCCACCTTCCATATTGGAGACTACGTTTTTCTTTCTTTCTTTCTTTCTTTCTTTCTTTCTTTCTTTCTTTCTTTCTTTCTTCTTTCTTTCTTTCTTTCTTTCTTTTTTTTTTTATTGTACTTTAGGTTCTGGGGTACATGTGCAGACCATGCAGGATTGTTGCACAGGTACGTACATGGCAAAGTGGTTTGCTGCCTTCATCCCCCCATCACCTATACCTGACATTTCTCCCCTCGTTATCCCTCCCCACCCCCTGCTGTCCCTTCCCTAACCCCGACAACTGACCGTAGTATGTGATGCTCCCCTCCCTGTGTCCACGTGTTCATCACCTATGAGTGATAACATGTGGTGTTTGATTTTCTGTTCTTGTGTCAGTTTGCTGAGAATGATGGTTTCCAGATTCATCCATGTCCCTTTGGAGAACACAGACTCATTGCTTTTTATGGCTGCGTAGTATTCCACCATGTATATGTACCACATTTTCTTTATCCATACTATTGTTGATGGACATTTGGGTTGGTTCTAGGTCTTTGCTATTGTAAACAGTGCTACAGTGAACATACGTGTGCATGTGTCTTTATAATAGAAAAATTTACAATTCTTTGGATATATACCCATAATGGGATTGCTGGGTCAAATGGTATTTCCATTTCTAGGTCCTTGAGGAATCGCTACACTGTCTTCCACAATGGTTGCACTAATTTGTACTCCCACCAACAGTGTAAAAGTGTTCCTATTTCTCCACATCCTCTCCAGCATCTGTTGGGAGACTACATATTTTTTTGTTTGTTTTTGTTTTTTTAGACGGAGTCTTGCTCTGTCACTCAGGCTGTAGTGCAGTGGCACACTCTCGGCTCACCGCAACCTCCGCCTCCCAGGTTTAAATGATTCTCCTGCCTCAGCCTCCCAAGTAGTTGGGATTACAGTTCATGGCACCATTCCTGGCAAATTTTTTGAATTTTTAGTAGAGATGGGGTTTCACCATGTTAGTTAGGCTGGTCAGGCTGGTCTCTAACTCCTGACCTCATGATCCGCGTGCCTCAGCCTCCCAATGTGCTGGGATTACAGACGTAAGCCACTGCATCTGGCCTGGAGATTACAATTTGACATAAGATTTGGGTGAGGACCAGATCCAAGAATCCATATCACTTTCCATGAGGAGAAATCTGATTTGTTGTTTTTTAATCCAGCAATCCTCACTGGAAATTACTAATAGAGTCTGACATTATATAATCTCTAAACTTTAGTTTTTGGTACACCACATTATCATCTTTCCCTGTACCTCAGCAATGTGTAGTGTGAATTTGGTAAAGACGAACACCGTTTTAACCAGAAAGTTGTAAGTGCTGTTTTAAATCCCTCCCTGGCTGGAAAGGGAGTTACTATCTGTGAGTTAATGTTTCTGACTTCAAACTTCTTTTTTTTCTGTTCAGCATGAATAATTTGGGAGAAAACAATTTTTTTTTCTTTTTGCTTAGTACTTCCCTTTCAAGAAACATCAAGTACATTATGACTATTACTGAGAAACAATGCATAGTTTATTTGAGTCTTCTGTGTTCGGTATGTGTGTGTGTTTTTTTCTAAACAGATGTTGAGTAAAATCTTCAGAAGGTCATGTGTGAGGCAGAATACTGAGAAGAATGCTTCAGAGCCCAGCCGACTTTAAACAACTTGCTAAATCCATTGTTTATTAAAGTGAAACAATGGAAAAGAGGAAGTGGCAGAAAGCTGCTTGGTTAATATTAAATGAAAGCCATCTCTCTCCCCCTCATAAGACATGTCAAACTGCAGTAAATTACAAGCTAAATGAAGTTGGAGAGCTGGTTCAGAAATCTTTGAACCAAACCAAAACAAAACAGAGCCCTAACAAAATGAGTTTCTTGTAAACCATTTTATCAGGTTGTTTACTGCAGAACAGAGGTAAATCAACAAGAGGTAGATTCTCAGGGTCAACCTGAGAATGAGTCTACCAAATGGGAGAAGAGATGTAGCTGATAGAAGTCTTGAGAAAAGTGGATTTAGGAAGATAAGGAAAGTTTTCCTATCGCTCTAGAAGAACTGGCTCTGCTTTAAATTGACTGAATGCTTTTTAATGTTTCCTTATTGTTGTTGTTGTTGAG
Source organism: Cacajao melanocephalus (assembly GCA_963573385.1). Classification (NCBI taxonomy): domain Eukaryota; kingdom Metazoa; phylum Chordata; class Mammalia; order Primates; family Pitheciidae; genus Cacajao; species Cacajao melanocephalus. The sequence continues at coordinate 54,675 of CAUYLG010044720.1, forward strand.
AAAGGGTCTCACTCTGTCATCCAGGCTGGAGTGCAGTGGCACCATCGTGGCTCACTGCAGCCCCTGCCTCCCAGGTTCAAGTGATTCTTCTGTGTCAGGCTCCCGAGTAGCTGGGACTACAGGCATGTGCCACCATGCCCAGCTAATTTTTGTATTTTTTGGTAGAGACAGGGTTTCACCATGTTGGCCAGGGAGGTCTCCTACTACTGACCTCAAGTGATCCACCCGCCTCAGCCTCTCAAAGTGCTGGGATTACAGGCATGAGCCAATGCGCTCAGCCTAATGTTTCTTTAAGTAAGATCAAAACATTCACTCAAAGCAGGCTCAGTACTCTATAGGAAACCAAGCCACCAGGAAGAGAAAGCAAGGTTAGAGGGTTAAGGAAGATACCTGGTTTCCTTGCTGTGATGGCTAATGTTACGTGTCAACTTTGCTAGGGCATGGTATCCAGATATTTGGTCAAGCACTCATCTAAATGTCACTGTGAAGCTATATTTTAGATCAGATCAATATTTAAATTAGTAGATGTTGCTGAAAGCTGATTAATCCTCATAATGTGGGTGGGACTTCAACAATTAGTTGAAGACCTAAAGAGGTAAAAGACTAAAGTCTCTTGAGGAAGAAGTGATTTCTGCCTGTCAGCTGTCTTTGGACTTCAGGTACAACATCAACTCTTCCATGAACCTCTAGCTTCCTGGCCTATCCTGCCGATTTTAGCCTTGCCCACTCCATACTTATGTGTGTCGGTTTTCTAAAATCTCTCTCTTTCTCCCTGCATCCATCCTATTGATTCTGTTTCTCTGGAGAACCTTGACTAATATGCTTGCAGAAGTCCACAGAAAGTCCGTCACTCCAGATGCCACCTAGGTGAGTGCCAACTGATTCTTTCTCTTTCTTTGTTCATAATTCAGTCACCCTTTCTAAGCCATGCAGTCAGCTCACACCTGAATCCGCATAGTTTCTAGCGTGGCTCCTCGTTGCTGAAAAGTCAAGCTCAGGATTTTATAACTGAGCGGATTCATTGTAATCTGGGCTCATGTTCTCTGTCCTGCGTCTCCTTTCACAACATAAAACCTCTGTTGTAGGTCAGTAGTTTTTCTTACTCTACTTCTATCTCTAGTAAGCCTCACATTGCAATTAGTTATTCTATAATATTGATTGGATATGTTTTAAAATTCAACTGTAGGCTCCTGGAGAGAAGAGACCAAGCCTTTTACTCATTCTGCCTATCCATGATTTCTACTAGAGAGCTAAGCACACAAAAATGTCATCCAGTTCATGACAACTGATGGCTGAAAGAATCTCATCTGGGGTATGCAACTGTACTCTATGTCTCCTCTAGACCCATAGCTGCATTGTAAACTGTGCAGTCTTCTATGTGCTTTCTCTTAGGGGAAATGTGACTTCAGTGTGAACAATGGGCATGACTTCCTAGCAGTTATTGTTCATGTCACATCCATTAGTAAATTGCTGTTTACTGCCTTGTAATAGTTCCTGGTAGAATTCTCTTTTGAGGTGGTGTTTGCTTTTCCTATGCTTTAATATTTCATCCGTTTATACCTCAGAGTTTAAACACATTTAGCAGACCCTACAATTCCTTACACATAGTACGCCCTCCATGAACTAGGCCATAATATAAAGGGAAGCAAAGTGTAAACCTGAGAGATACAATCACAAACACTGTGGTCCTGAATGTTGAAATCCTGAAAGATCAAAATCCCCAAAATTTAATTCTGGAAAAAAGAATTTGAAGCATTTCAAAAAGACATTTACTTAGATTTTAAAATGTGGATTTATTTGAGAAATATAAAAACATGACAGAACACTTCACAGGCCACTTTACACAGTAAAATAGGGGAGAAGAAAATTCATATTTTTGCAGGCTTAAGCACTCAGATATACTAATGATGGTAGCACTGGTACGACAGTTGTGAGCAGCTGAATCACATTTTTAAGAAATAGATAAAAAAGAGAAATATATAAACACATATTATGATGAATGGCAATTGTGTGCACCCAACTTTATCACTGCAGTCATCTGAAATATTGTGACAGACAACCTAAGTCTTTTGACAAGACTGTTCAAAAACTGTGATGGGTCACCACTGCATATGCGCTTGTTCAAAAAGCCAAGATCTTGAGAAATTTTATCTTTCATAAATGCAGATGTACAAAAAGCACATATCTTCATTCACTGAGGAAATTTCCAAGTTTTTGTGTCTATGCACAATGTTTACATGCAAAGTCAGCATTGTGATAATGCACTTTCGTGGACTCGAGTTTGCAAAAAATGCACAAAACAGGCTAGAATGCTCTAAAAGTCTCTATATAATTTGTACTTCCACTAATGGAAATAATGTGAAGATGAAATACATAGTATAGAAAATTGTAAAAAATAGTGCTGACCATGAAAAATAGTGAAAAAAAAAAAACAAAAAAAGAAAAAAATTGTAAAAACCTGAAAACCAAACCAAAACACACTAAAAAGAAAATTGAATGTATGAAAAAGTGGCTTACAGGGATAGTTTATGGGTAGTCACATGGAGATTGTCCATAAGAGCTGACCTAACATGGTGCAACTATCCTCTGATTGTGATTTTCAGGATTTTAGGCTTTAGAGATTTTGAGCTTTTAGGATTTCAACATTCAGGATTATAGAGTTTATTGTTGTGTCTTTGGGGATTAGGATTCAAATCCACTATAAAGAGTATGGAAATATGGGTTGTACCCTTCTTTTTGCAACAGTCTATCACCAACTTTAACCAAGAGAAGGCCCCTCATCCTGTCTAAGCCTGGCCATGGACCATAGTGGGAACAAAGGAACTCAGGGTTAGGAATGACTGCCTGAGCCCCAGGAAGTTGCTTTGAAATTCTAAGCTGGTGGCTTCGTAATACATGTTTGTCCATCAAATAGTTTTATGATTTCTTCAGAACAAGATTGTTTTTATAGTTTTAAAAGATATGTTTGTAGAGAATTTTAAACATAGAAAAGATGAAAAAGATATTGGTGGGTGGAGAGCCGCATTTCCATCAAAAAACTATGCTCCATGAAATAGTTCAAGGGCTTTTCATGTAAGCTGTTTCAGAGAGAGGGCCTTTTCATGTTGAAGTGAGGCATAAAGATGTCTCTGATCTTGGACTCTGAGAAACCTCATTCTTGATGATCCTGCCTTTTTTTTCTGCTTACTCTCATCTCTTTGCCTATCGAATCCATATGCTGTACAAGATACCAGTTATATTTTTAAAAACCAAAGCTTAATATTTAATCAACGTATAATTGAACACCTACCATGTGCTTGTTACTTTGGGTTCTGAGCATGTTTCTCCTCTCCTTGAAAACCTCTCTTTGCTCCAGATTGAGTTCACATTTCCTTTCCAGCTACAGCCCTCACCACATCAGACACAGGGTGTAGGGCACACCCTGTTTCTGCCACTAACATTCCATCCCTTCCATACCTCTATGCCTTTGTTCACATAGCTTCCTTTGCCCGAAACATGCTTCTTCCTACTCCATGTCTAGAATTTGCATTTTATCCCTCAAGGCTTAGCTCCCATTTCCATCTTCTGTGATGCTTTCCATTTGGGCTCTGTGAGTTAGCTTCTGCAGGAAACCATAGCTCATAATTCTGCTGTGGCACCTGACCTGTGATCATCTACTTCATTGTATTTCTCTATATTTCAGTAGGACATTAAGTCTTGTATCTTCCTCTTTCTCAATCTCTAGCACATAATAGATAACAAAATTTTAATAATGTACTGTATGCAATACATACATAAATTATAAATTTTTGTCAATTAAAAAATAAGTAATTGGCTGGGTGCAGTGGCTCATGCCTGTAATCCCAGCACTTTGGGAGGCCGAGGTGGGCGGATCACTTGAGGTCAGGAGTTTGAGACCAACCTGGCCAACATGGTGAAACCCCATTCTACTAAAATACAAAAAAAAAAACAAACAAAAATTAGCTGGGCATGGTGGCATGAGCCTGTAGTCCCAGATACTTGGGAGGCTGAGGCAGAAGAACTGCTTGAACCCAGGAGGCGGAGGTTGCAGTGAGCCAAGATCACGCCACTGCACTCCAGCCTGCAGCCTGGCGACAGAGCAAGACTCTGTCTCAAAAATAAGTAAATAAATAAATAATCAGAGAAAAATAAATTCTGGGTGGAATTTATGAGGAATATAAATGAGGAATGAAAGCTAGTCAAAATGCTTGAGGATGCTTCTTTTTCGAAGTCTTGAGTTACATATGGTACCATTTTGAAGAGAGGTCTTTTTGATTTTTCAAACATCTCTTCCAACTTCTCCCTGATTCTTTTCTCATTGATGGAAGGACCTCTTTTCCCTTAGTCGGGAACAATGACCTTCATTCTGCAAGTAGGAAAAAGACTTAATGCACAGTTACTCTTGGGCAAGGTCACAGACCAACTGCTGCTCACCTTAAATGGTCCTTTAATTAATACTAGAGCTTTTTCTCAAAGCAGACTTTGGTGGGTGATGAAGAAGGAACTGGAGGAGGGCATCAGAGTCCTGAACGCTTGATGAGCTGGGGAAAGACAATACGGAAAAGGATACTAGGGATTTCAGGATGGTGCCTTTAGCCACTCTAGAAGCTTCTCGCAACACTCTAAGATCACTGTGGGAGGCATTTGCTTAGTGCCCTTTGCTGGTATGTGTTGACGTGCCTTAGTAATACCAATTCTGCCACCTTCTATTTACACAGTATCAGATAAAGTATTTAAACTTCCCTGAGTCTCATTTATAAATGGGGATTATAATATATAGCTCAGAAATCAGTTGTAAGGATTAAATAGGGATCATGTACATAAAAATGATATAGCTCTTTGCAAATGGAACAGATTAATATGCTATTTTGTGTTTTTTTTTCCAGTAACTAGTGCCATGCCTGGCATCTACTAGGCATATTTTTTGAATGTTACATATTACATAAATGTGCATATGCAGTGTACAACTTGTGGCCATGGTTGGAATCCCTGCAAGCCTGTTTCAGGGTTGAAGCAGGAAAAGGGTTAAGAAGCAGAATACCTGCGAGAGTTTTTATTTACCTAGTGGGTATAATATACTCCATACTTTCTGATAACAAGACCAAGCCCAGTTTAGCTCCTTTTTTACTTTTGTCCATTAGTGCACACCTTATTTTTTTCTAGAACCCTCGATGGCAATTCTTTCAGGGCTTCTGCCTGATGACCATAGAAACTAGAATAAGCCAGGGCCAAGGAGGGCTTCTTGGGGAACAGTTTTCCAGCATCTATTTCCATCAACCTTGGGAGATAGGCCATGTTGGGGATCTTACCACATAGGAGATTCCCATGACCTGAGTCTGTGCACGCTCTTTAGTTACTTTCTTATCCAAAAATTGTTCCACTACTCCCGATTCCATCTTATTCATTTTTAAATGTTCTTCTGATTTTTGAGAAATCATCCTTTCCAGAGCTATAGAAATAGGAGGGGGTTGAGTTTAGGGAAGAAGAGCTAGTATTCAGGGATAACAAAGGGATGGAGATAAGGTCAGAGCCCATCCTTTTGCATGAGCCCTTGGGCGCCACAGAAATGATCCTGTAATGAAACCAGCCACACTGTTTTGGGCATGTGCCATTCTGCCCCACCCCACTGCTGGTCAGGGGTCTCTCATATCCAGTCTCTTCTGAATATGCCTCAGACAATGGTAACTAGCAGACCCACACACTGTAGCTAGCTAGTCACACTGAGAATATTCCTTTTGGAAAAAGGGGCTCTGGAAAATAGGAAATGCATAGTGGCAGATGTTAGAGTATGTTAGATTTTGGGTGCTCTGTTTCTGTAGATGAACAGTGGGTAGATGTGGTTGATGTCCTGGCATGATGGGTGATTTTATGTGTCAATCTGACTGGACCATAGAGTTCCCAGATACTTGGTCAGACATGATTCTGGGTATATCTGTGAGGGTGTTTTTGAATGAGATTGACATTTAAATTGAAGGACTCTGAGTCAAAGATACTGCCCTTCCTGATATGGGTGGGCCATATCCAACCAGTTGATGGCCTGAGTAGAATAAAAAGGCTATATTCCTTTCAGTAAGAAAGAATTCCTCCTTCCTGACTGATTTTGAACTGGGGCACTAGCTTTTTCCTGACCTTAGACTTGAACTGAAACACTGGCTCTTCCTGGGTATTGAGCCTGCTGGCCTTCAGACGGGAACCACACCATCAGCTCTCCAGGATCTCAGACTCAGACTAGAACAAAACCATTGGCTCTCCTGAGTCTCCAGCTTGCTGACTGTAGATCTCAAGACTTTCCAGGCTGCACAGTTTTGTGAGTAAATTCTTAATAGTAAATCTCTCTCTTTCCCCACCCCACCTTTGTATATGTGTGTGTATACATATATATGTAGATATACACATACATATAATATATACATACCTATGTGTGTGTGTGTGTGTTTATATATAAATATATATATATGTATGTGTCCTGTTGCTTCTGTTTCTCTAGAAAGCCTTGAGAACCTTGACTAATACACCTGGTCTCTTTGCATAGCTCTGGGCTCTGCCTGAGCTCTGGGGATGAGTCAGGGTGATGGATAAATACATAAAGCTCACAGAGATGTTATGCAGCCAGCTCATGTGGCCCATTTTGGTGCCTGGTTACTGACTACTGTTTTGTGTTTCTCGTTTGGCAGGATCTGAATTTCTGGTACTGATCTGAGGCCAGATCCTGCTCTTTCCACCTTTCCCAGAGGGGATTTTTCTAGACCATTAGGGAATCCAGGGTGTCTGACAAAAGGGGTAGACAGGATCTCTGCCAAATGGACCTGGAAGGTGGCATATAAGGATAAAACCAACAATACTGGGGACTGAATTTAGTGGCATAACAGGTAGCATTATACCAACCTGATTTTTCTGAAGTACAGTTTTTACTCTGATTACATGTCTTGATGTGTGTTTTTTAAACAAGAATGAAATGTTGTTTTTGGTATTTTTGAGTGTGAGAGGTTAAGAAATTCTTCCCAACTGTGAATGGGATGGGAGGACGTAGGGACTCACATGAAGTTTCTGAGTGCCATTTTATTGAGTCATGAGGGCAAATGTCTAGAACGAGCCCAGAGCCAAAAGTGAGTCAGTGAAACAGCTCAGAATTCTATTTCTACTTTTAACTCAGGGGCTGACCTTGGGCAAGTCATTCAATTGCTCTTGGCCTCCTAGGTCCTTTGGCTTCTTCAAAGTGGTCTTCCAGCCAGCAGTCACAGCATCACTTGGAAGCTAGTTAGAAATTTAGACATTCACACCCTGCTCCGGACCTGCTGAATCAGAATCTTCCTTTTAACAAGATCACCAGGTGATCAAGTTTGACAAGCATTGTTATGGAGGAAAAAGAGCACAGTGTTCTGGGGTCATTTAGAAATGAGAGTTTTCTTGATCCGCACACTCCTGTATATGACTTTGGATGTGTCAGTGAAAGTCCCTGAGCCTCAACTTCCCTATTTGAAAACAAGGGGTAAAAATAGCTGTCTTACAACCTGATGGACTTTTCATGGGATGAAATTAAAATCTCACATGCATATATTGAGTGACTTGCATGTGTCTGGCCCCATGTAAACACTGTAGGGTACAGAGATGACTGGGACCTGGTAGTGCTCATGCCCAGGAATTTGGCCTCTAGTGCAGTGAGAAAATATGTGTGACAGCACTTTGTAAACGCAAAGGGCTACCTCAATGTTAGCTATTCTAAGTATTAATGGGGATAATAATGCTTGCCCTACTTACACTGAATGGCTATCATTAAGCTCAAGTGAGATAAAGCATGTCAAAGTCGTCTGAAAAGTGGAAAAGTATTGACGTAAGAAGTTATTATTAGTATTATTATCGCCATCACTGAGTGAATGATCATTAATTTTAGTAGGCAAAAACCTAGAGTCATTTACATTTACTCAGGCAGCAGAGGATGCTGGAGTTTAAATACCAAACACAGAACTCTCGAGCTGAACGCACAAGGAGATTCTCACTTGCTTTTGGTTCTGCAGGGGAACTACATCAACAATTAAGAGTCTGTTAATACTTCTGCTGTTTCAGAATATCTGATCCTAGAAGCAGGGATTTATTTGCAGTTTATTGGCAACCCACTGAAATGCATCCATCTGTGAGGTGGAATGTTCTATCTGATGGGCAGCCTGACAATAGCACTACCCTGCTGATTAGGATGTGGTCAGGTGGAATAAACACAGGTGGCTGATGCTGTGTGAGGTCCTCTCTCTGGGTGTCTGTTCAGGGGCTGCCTTGCTCTGTGCATGACTGTCCACAGAGTCTATGGAATCACGCTGAAACCCTGGGAACTCAGGGCAGGCAAAGGAACTGGGAAATCAATCTAGTCTAATTCTCAAATTTGCAGACAATGTGGCCCAGAGTTTCAAAGTGCTGTCTGTGGCTGGCTCCAGATCACACTTGAAGATGATGGAAAAGTTGGAACTTGAAAGCTTAGTTCTCCTGGCTCCCAGTACAGTGCCTTCTCTTTAAAGCTTCATGCATTGAGGATGCTTTTTTTGCTTTGAGTCATGTACCAGCAGGGAGACAGTGCTCACTGCAGTTTTGATCTGGTTGTGTCTCAAGCGTCTACCCTTTGCTTTGTTCTTGACAGCGCAGATGCAGTCTGGGTGCTGCTTCCTTACTTCCTCACTGTAGCTCTTCTCTCCTGACATTGTCTGTGATGTGGTCAGTGCAAATTTTAATGAGGCAGCAGCAAAAGGGCAAGATTAACATTTCCCTCCCTGACAGTCTTCATGCATGTGGCTTATTCTTTTATTACATGTTTATCTTGGTCTGCCTTGACTTTGAGTTAACATATATGTGTTTACTCTTCTCTCTAGATTATAAGGCTCTGGAGCTCTGGAGGCTGCAGCTCCATGGTGGAAATCCAGCTTTGTCACTGCATAGATCATTCTGTGATCTTGGGCAATTCACATCATCATTTTGAACTTTTTTTTTAACCTGTAAATTGAGATACACTCATATCTACTGTATAGATGGTGAAAACTAAAGAATACATGTGATGCCACTGATCCACTGTAGTTACTGCTAATGCCATCTCTGCTGCTCTCAGGGCTGGCATTAGCAGTAACCTTCCTTACCTCTCCGTGCTGCACGGATCCAAATGGACTCTCAAGACGAAAACAGCCTGAGCCTCTCAAGTGGACTCCCAGACATTTTCCCAAGAAAGGAGGTTTAAATCACTCATGAGGTCACTTACTCTGACTACTGGTCTTTTTCAGGAAGGTTGGGTCACAGACCGTTAACTCCCATTTCTTTCAGCCTTTGGTTTTGCTTTTTAGCTCTGAAGTCTCCCATTCTCTTACTTCCAAGCTCATTCCCATTTTATTTCGATCCTTTCAGGAGACAAATGTTGCCTGCTTCCCTATATGTGAATTAATGTGTACTGAATTGAGAACAGGTGGATGCCACCATACTTGGGACTCTTATCTGTGCCTTGGCTCCTTATTTGTGGCAAATTTACTGTCTTCTTCCTCTTCAGAGGCTTGCAGCCGGAAGTGACCTCTTCTTCCTCTGACGCTGTGACCTCAATGCCAGCCCAGCCTTGGACTGCTCCAGGCCCCCTGAGGCACTTTACCTGCAGCAGAAACAATACAGAGTTGCCTGATTCCTGCTTCTTGAACTTGATGCTCCTCTTTTAATTAAAAGAAGATGTTTCCCTCTCACAGCATGTGTTGGAATTCCTCCGAGAGAGTGTCTCAGCTCCTTCCCTAGAAAAATGTCTCATTAGTGTATTCGGTGTAGAAATTGAGCCTCTGGTACTTGGTGCTGAGGTTTCTGAAGGAGAAAGATTCTTCACATATGAGAGAAAAGAATATTTGGAGCTGGGGAATTGGGGTATTCAGGAGGAAGGTGGTGAGGATTGGGGAGAGAAGGACCCAGCAGACAGGGATGAACATGATGACAGAATGCCACACTCTTGCTGTTCTGACCTCTAACCTGATCCTCAAGTAATCTGAGAAGATGGGTGTCTTGGGCTTTGCTGTCGACGTGGAAGAAACACTGATTCTGCCTCATGAGTGGGTGGGAAGGCAGATCTGGAGACTGAACATCTCTGTGATTTCACAGAACCTTGAAGGAGGAGCATGAATGGGAAACAAACTTTGAACTTCCCCAGACCTTGGAAATGGAGGTCTGATGCCATGTGTGAGGGGTGCAGCAATTCAAGGAAGTTAAGTCAAGAATGCAAGGAGCAGAAGGCCCCCAGCTGACCTCTGGGTTATAGTCACATTGAGCCTGGCACAAAGTCAGGCATTTAAAATGATATCCTGCCAGGTTTTTTTCTTTTTGTTTGTTTCCTTAGAAAAGGATATGGCAAACTTTCAAGGGGAAACTGTTGATACCAGAAGGCCACTTTGGGTCATCTCATCCAAAAATCTGTGCAAACTCCCACGATGCCCAGGCACTAAGCTGGCGTTAGAGTCTGAGGCCACCACTGTAGTCCTCACTGCCTTCTCTCTGGACAGACACAGGTAGCAGCGACCACAGGATACCAGGCATATGGGGAATCTTAATCCTGCTGTGTTGTAGGTAACTATTACTTGCTGTGAACACCACCACCTCCTCTTCCACTGAGAGTCATGGAGCCAGGCTGGCAGTCGATCTTGTGAACTTGAAAAGGGGTCACTGGTACACAGAGACCATGCTCAGTGGCCTTGTCAGCACTGTCAGGAAGAGGAGACAACCAACCAAACCCATGTGATGTTTCAGGAATGAACAGATGAAGGTTTCTGAGAAATTTCCCGAGTTATTCCTTTCAAACAGCACCTCCTCAGTCTTCCCCGTGTTTTCTGTGAGACAGCAGCTGTGTAGCTGTCAGCAATTGCTGCAGGGTTGCAAAATTGTAAGAGGTAGATCAATATTTTTTTTCAATATGACTTACAGTTGTTCACATATTTGGTTTCTTTGAACATTCTTTCCACTGAACTTAACCGGGGAGGGGTTTCTTAAATCATAATATGACACGCAGAAAAATTAACAGTAAAAGTTTTAAATTTAAAAGTGACCTTAAATAGTTCTTAGGTTAACAGAGAAATCAAAACTGCAGTAATAGACTGATTAGAAAATACCAACAATGAGAATACACCCATCAAACTTACGCCAATGTTGTTCTTGAGAAATGTCACTGCTCTGAATATTTTCAGAAATAAACAATAAAAATGAAAGAGAATTAAACTGAGAAATGCAAGCAGCCAGAAGAAGAAAAAAAAAAACTGAAGAAAGCAAGAAGAAATTTTTGAAGGTTGATATAAAATTAGAATGCCTAAAGGCAATATAACGCATTAATAAATCCAATAAGTATTTGTTTTATTTTATTTTATTATTTTTTTGAGGCGGAATCTTACTTTCTCACCCAGGCTGGAGTGCAGAGGTACAACCTCAGCTCACTGTGGCCTTCACCACCGGGGTTCAAGCGATTCTCTTACTTCAGCCTCCTGAGTAGCTGGGACTACAGGCGGCCGCCACCGCACTTGTCTAAATGCATTTTTAGTAGAGATGGGGTCTCATTATGTTGGCCAAGCTGGTCTTGAACTCCTGACCTCAAATGATCCACCTGCCTCGGCCTCCCAAAGTCAGTAAGTATTTATTATTAATATAATAAGATAGACTAAACTCTGGCAAATATAAGTCACCAATATAGTGAAAATGCAAAGATTTCATATTAGAAGCAAGAAAGAGAATGTACCTTACAGAAAGAGGTGATTTAAGGAGCAAAACAATATTATAGGCAGCTGTACGCCAGTGTTACTAATAAAACTATGTAAATAAATAATTTTCTTTTTTTGTTTTTTGAGAAAGAGTCTCGGTGTGTTGTCCAGGCTGGAGTGCAGTGCTGTGATCTGGACTCACTGCAACCTGTGCCTCCTGGGTTCAAGTGATTCTCCTGCCTCAGCCTCTCAGGTAGCTGGAATTACAGGCCTGTGTCACCACGTCTGGCTAATTTTTGTATTTTTTAGAAGAGATGGGGTTTCACCATGTTAATCAGGTGGTCTCAAACTCCTTACCTCAAGTGATGCGCCTGCCTCATCCTCTCAAAGTGCTGTGATTACAGGCATCAGCCACCGCTCCTGGCCGTAATTTTTTTATACATATGAATCACCAACTTGACTGAAGCAATACAAAACTGAAACAGAAGAGTAACCATGAAAAAAACTAAAAAAAAGACTTTAGAGAATTACTTCAAAAAAAAAAAAAGGTCCTGGTATATGTGGTTTTACTTTTATCTTCTTTTAAACTTTTAAAGGAACCTACCAATCATAAAAGAAAAATCAACAGATTTGGTTACACAAAACCTTAAAAAAATATTATGGTACCAGATATCAGAAACTTTTGAAAGAAAATGATAAATAGAGAGAGGAAATATGTACAAATATATATATAAAAGGCTAATATTTATTTCATGTCAATAACTGAGATTAACAAGAAAAATTGTCTAATAAAATAGAATTTATTTTATTTATTGCATAAACAAAATTTTATACTTTTTTTTAAACGTTTAATTTCAGTGGTATATATGCAGGGTTTGTTATATACAGAAACTCATGTCATGGGGGTTTGTTGTACAAATTATTTTGTCACCCAGGTATTAGGCCTAGTTATCATTAGTTATTGTTCCTGATCCTCTCCCTCCTCCCACCCTCCACCCTCCAGTAGGTCCTAGGATGGAGGTGGGAGGAAGGTGAGGATCAGGAAATAACTTTTGAAGTAATTCTCTAAACTCTTTCTTTCAGTTTTTTTTCATGGCTACTCTTTTGTTTTGGTTTTGTACTGCTTCAGTCAAGTTGGTGATTTATATGCATAAGAAAATTATAGCCAGGTGTGGTGGCTCAGGCCTGTAATCCCAGCACTTTGAGAGGACAAGGCGGTGTTTAAGCTGACAGACATTTAAGTTGATTCTGTGTCTTTGCATACGTGCATATGTCTTTATAATAGCACAATTTATATTCCTTTTGGTATATACTCAGTAATGGGATTGCTGGCTCAAATGATATTTCTGTTTTTATGTCTTTAATGAACTGCCACACTGCTTTCCACATGGTTGAACTAATTTACACTCCCACCAACAGTGTATAAGCATTCCTTTTCTCTGCAACCTCACCAGCACCTGTTATTTTTTGACTTTTTAGTAATAGCCATTCTGACTGGTGTATCACATCAATTATATTGTCTTATAGTACTAAGCCTTCTAGAAACAATTGGCATGTTCAGTATAGGGGATGATTTTACAGATTATAAAAGTAGTAATAATTATTTTTTCAGGTTCAAATCTTTTCTGTTTTCACACATACTCCATATCCAATTCATCTATAAATTTTGTCTGCTGTTCTTTAAAAATGATTTCAAATCTGAACATACACAGCTTCTCCCTGGTCACTTACACAGCTACTCCCTGGTCCAAACCCTAGCCCTCTCTGGCCTAACACTGAAGAGTTTCCCACCTGCACTCCCTGCTTTCATGCTGCTTCTCCTGTTGTCTCTTATGTGCACAGGTGCCAGCCTGGGAATTTAAAATGCAAAATAGGTGTCACCATCTTGCTGAAAACTCTCTAGTATCTGTCTTCGTATTACACTTAACATGACTCCTGAAGTTCTGACGAAGGCTTACAGGATGTTACTTGATCTGGGACTTAGCCATTGCTCCAACCTCATTTCCTACTGCTCTCTCCTTTCTGGCTTCTCTACCAACACTGTCTTTTTGTTCTTTGAACATGTGCAAGAACCTTTTAACTTGATGTTCCCTGTGTTTCATATACTTTCCCCTGAGAACTCTGTTCTTCACTTCTCTTGCATCTTGGTTCAATTTTGTCCTTCTCAGACCATCCTGTTCAAAATAGCAACTCCCCTCTGATCCTCATTACCTGATACACATTCTGAGAAACACAAGTCCAAAATTCAATAAAGCATGGAATTGTAGTTTAAATCATTGCTCCCAAAGCTGGGTTGCAGTGGTATTTCTATACCAATTGAAGCACTTCATGCAGATTGTCTCACTTAATTGTCACCACGACTCTTTTGATTGGCGTTTCTTATTTTCAGATCATGAACCTGAAGATGAGAGATGGTTTCCTACAGTGTAACTGGAGGAGCCAGGACTTGAACTGTGGCAATGGGAGGTCGGCACCAACAGGCTACACTGCCTCCCAGGGCACTGGGCACATCTTTGCTGCTCACCCTTCGACTGTGTCACAGGGGGAAGCAGCTGTCTTTAATTTCATGTTTCACTCTCTTAAAATTTCTCCAATTTTTTTTTCCCTAAAACTCAGCCTACACTGATTAATTGCTGTCCTATGCTCAACTGCCTTCATCCCGGACCTCCACTTTAAAGCAATCTGGAATCCTAGACTTCTCCAGCTCTGTATTTTTGGCCACTTTGTCATCATTCTTATAAAGAAGTGCAAAAGACAGCCTGGGGGCATGCCACACCCTCCTACAAAGAGGCAGGAGGAGAGACACAATTCTCATCACACATTTTCAAGTTTTTAGGAGATGCCTCTGCAATACTTCAGTATTGAGCACACACTTCCTGAACTACTCCGGGTGGAAATGTTTTTACCTTCCTTTGAATTTCCATAGACCGTTTCTGTTTCCAATGATTTGACCCTAGTATTTAACCATATAAAGAAAATGATAGGTGTGTTGCCTTTAGCAAGTTATTCACCACTTTGTATCTTAGTTTCTTCCTCTGTAAAATGGAGAAATTATGTCTACACCTCCAGGTCATTGAAGGGATTAAATAACACAAGATACATATTAATACTTGGCATATAGTTGACACTTATTAGTCATGAGTTGATCTTGAATCTGATGCTGAAGGCAGAATATGTATCTTTCCTCACAGCTGCAATGTTGAGTCATTGTATTAGTCCTGAGGAAGTAACTGGAAAAGAAGTCTAAATTTCACTGCCAAAGAAGTGATTGGATCAAGATTACATGGCATATTAAAGAAAAAAACACTCAAGCAAACAAAGAAACAAAATAAATGTGGGCATGCTTAGAACCCTCCTATGTATGATTTTTAGGTCAGACATTTGTAAATATAGTCTTCTGTGGACACCTTTGAGCACTGAACGACAGATGCATAGAGTGATGGATAAAGAAATGGACTAGATAGGAGATGTGGGTTCTGACTATTCCTACCTAGCGATGTGACCCAACTTAAGGCACACACCTTCCTTAGACTCAGTTGGTTTTTTCGTTTGTTTGCTTTTGTTTCTTTATCCTTTAAATGATAAATAATAAAAACCCAATAATCAAACAAAAGGGATTTCTGCTTGCTTCATAGAGTGGCTGTGTCAAGAAAGATAACCTACATTAAGGTATTTTGTGCATTAAACATATGAGAGAATAATTTTACTGTCTCCCTTTCAATTGAAAAAAAAATGCAGCTATAAGTATTTCCCTCAGTGTTGTGTTGCTAGACATTCTGCAGATATTGAACAGCTTCTACTCTTTTTAGGGACATGCTACTCTAGGATAACTGCACCAGCGTCAGGATTAGGAAGGGCATGATCAACAACTGAATCTTGAACTGTGGCTGACTTCCAAAGGCCATTGCTTTGCCCTTGATAGGACAGTGACTCAACCTCCAGGGCTGAGTGATGCCTGGTGGCCATGGAATGTTCTCTATTTTCCTCTTTATATACTTCTATACATTTTTTCTGTCTCTATCTCTGTATCTCTGTCTTTATCTGTATATGTATATACATATATATATACACATACATATATGTGTATATATATGTGTGTGTGTATGTGTGTGTGTGTGTGTGTGTGTGTATATATATATATATATATATATACACACCTGTATCTATCTATTCCTATACCCATACCTCTTTCTCTATTTTTTCTTAATCACTACAGTTCTTAATCCAAATTCCTCTTTTTGCTGCAAAAGCTAGCTTTATGCATTATCATAAATTTATTCTTTGTCATAAAACACAAATGCTCCAGAATGGTTGGTTACCACACAAATTAAGACATATTCATTTTTATATTATATCTCTCTCCATCTGTCTGTCTATCCATGTATCAATTCAAACTCTTGTTCAGCCCATCCGTTCAATCCTACCTGCTAGAGTTTATCTTTTTTTCTTTATCTTTTGCCTTTCTTTGGGCCCAACCTGGAATAGAAACTATGGCTTCCATCCAAGAAAGCATCATTCAAATTGTTCTCAGCCACATGGCAGTCTAAATTTAGAATCCACAAGGTTTTGAGAATGTCTTTCAACCTTGGGGTGATTATCTGAACTCAATCCAAACCTTCATGCTTGAAGACTCTGCTGTTGTTAATTATGGCTCCTGTTCACCGTTGGTCAGTCACCTGGCTGTTTTCATTTTGCCTGGGAAATGACCTTGTACAAATTCTCTGGATTGTTTCAAACCAGCTGCATGGCAGAGGCTGGTGGATGATGGGTGAACCAAAGAAGGTTGATAGCTTTCAGCTTGGCCTACCCTGGACGAGGGCCTGAGGCTCCCAGCTTTGAATAAACTCAAATGCAATTCACCTGAAAAGCAGCTTTCCCTAACAGTTGTTTGTGTTATATACTTAGCCACAAAAGCCTCATGAGAATGCTGGGCCAGAAAACACAGTGATGGGTGTGACTGGGGCCCAAGTGGGGATAGGGGAGCTGATTACAGGATATGCCCACCTCCCCCACCATGCACGTAGCTTTGGTTTGGTGGTTTGATTTTAGTACACCTTAAACTAATTTAGTCCTATTCATACTCAATTCTAGCTGGGCACTTGAGAAAGGGCTTTTATTTCATCCTTGGCTTAAAAAAATGAAGGCAATATGTTCTTTTTAAAGAGAAAACAACAAAACAGGTTTTGCAAGGGCTGAATTTTCAGTTCTGGAGTTTCCCACACTATCTATGGCCTAAAGGCTTGGCATGGGCAACCCAGAGCTGGTTAGGGTGAAACATAAAAAGAATATCTTACGTTTGTGCAGAGCTTTATACTTTAAATTGTCTTTTCAACCATTACTGATTCCAAACTTAATCTCTGCCAGGCAGTGTGCTGGGGAAACAAAGGAATAAAGTGAGGTCTTTGCTCTCAAATTGCTCACGGGTTAGTAGAGGGAGATCAACACTGATGTAAGCAGATGAAACAAGCCACTTTTATGCCACCATGCCACGACACAGGAAGGAGGAGCCAATTCTGTTATGCAAAACGTGAGGCCGAAGAGTAGGACAAAAGTATTACAGAATATTAAAACTTAAAGGGACCATAGATTTTATGTAATCCTACACAATCATTCTAAAGATGAAAGTACTTCATCCCAGATGTGAAGTGACTTACCTAATGTCAAACAGCTAGATTTAGCAGTGCAGTGGATCTAGGATGCTGGATGTCTAGTTCTCAGGCTCATAGTTCTTTTTTCCCCACCGTGCATGGCAGTGTCTCACGTTCTCAGCAAGGGACCTGAGCACTTCAATGGGCTACCACACTGTGCTGCTGAAGACCCCACGAACTTTTCTGTCTTGCTTGCAGGACTAGTTCAAGGCCATCTGAGCGTCAGCCTGTGTCCTCTCTGCATTTCTCACTGTCTTCCATTTTGAATATTTGGATGTTCAGGGTCTCTCCAGGAATCACTTGTACTCATGCATTCTAAGGAGTTAATGATTTCCTTCTGGAATCTCTTCCAGAGTATAGCATTTAGTATAAGGTCTCAAGCAACTAATAGCAGACTTTTAGGCACTTAGTAGAGACATATTTGGGAGATAAGAGTCTTCCTACATCCCCTCAGTCACTCTGCACTGAAGACCATTCAGTAGGTCTGGTTTTAGAAGTGAAATTGTGAGGGAGAACCTCTGCCTTATTATCAGAACCAATCCTTAGCTCGTGGAAATGCATTGGGAATCCACTCTGTGGCTCACAGGTGAAATTAGATAGAGGGATAACTGGCATTTTACAGAAGGAGACTGAGAGAAGTGATGTGAAAGTTAAGGTCACACAGCTGGCAGAGGACCTCCAGTGCTCATGCTGCCTGATGGAGATTTAATTGGCGTCCGTCTTACCAGGCTCTGGTCGAGTCCAGACACTCACAGATGCTGTGGGAATGGTGAGGTCTGAGAGCCAGGTTTGGAGGCTGAAGGCTTTTCTGTGCGATCATGGAAATCCATTATCCTCTGTGCTCTTGGGAATGCCTGCTCTTCTTCCCTGCATTGGTCTGAAAAAGAAGAACAAGTGAACAAAAGTAAGTATTGCTTTCCCCTGTGTTTGACAAGCACTTTATGTGGTGGGCCTCTTTTGTTACTTAATTCCTAGCTGATTTTTGGCTCTCTGTGCAGAATATTGGTTCTTGGGACCGCTGTGTGTGTGTGTGTGTGTGTGTGTATGTGTGTATGTGTATTTGCATTTTAATCTCTGTGTGTCAACATACTAAAACAATGAAGTCCCAAAGTTTGTTTAAGGCATCTGAGTATGGTAAAATTTGGCTTCTGGAAGGTCTAGGTCCTGGAGTTTTCTAGGCTAAAAGTTTTCAAGTTGTTTAAAGTCACAGAATCTTTATGGAACAAAGAATCTCATAATTGTGGCTAAGAATTTATGTGTGTGTGTCTATACACACACATACATAGCTTTAAAATGTAATATCTATTTAAAATATATCTATTGCTCTTTGCCATGGGTATATTGCAACTGGCCCTAATATATTGTCCTGTAAATAATGCTAGAAAGGAATCGAGGGTGATGAGTGAGTACAGGAAGGGAGGAAAGGAGGGAGAAGCATATCATAATTTGTTAAGATAGAATATTGACAAACCTTTTTTTCTAAATAAAAATACTGCATCTGACATACACGTGGAAAAACGTATACACATTTGCACACATTTAAAATAGGGTATAAAGAAGAATTTATATCAGTTTATAGTAGAGAGCCATGGAAAGGTTATTGGTCTCTGATGATAACAGTGCTGCCCAGGAGGAAGTGTGGAGTGCCGCATGAGAGAGTTGCAGGGTGCTACGGTTACAAGCCAGCTGTTCTCACTTAGCAGCTCTGTAAGCTTGGGGATATTACTTTCTATGGGCTTCAGCTACCTACTCCGTAAAATCAGGGGAAATGATGTTTCTTCAGAGAATAATGAGAAACAAAATCGTAAATTGCTTGCCACATGACCAGCATTCCATAAAATGTCAGCTCCCTTCATAATCCTAGCATTTTTACTGTTTATGGTGGCAACATAATACTTGCACATTGTTATGGACTGAATATGTCCCCCCAAAATTGGTATTCTGATACCCTATTTGATGGTGGGGCCTTGGGAGGTGATTAGGTTTAGATGAAGTCATGAGGGTGGGGCCCTCATGATGGTATTAGTAGCCTTATAAGAAAAGACACCAGAGAGCTTGCTTCCTTTTGCTCACTCCTCCGAGTAAGAACACAGTGAGAAGGCAACCTTCTGCAAGCCAGGAAGAGAGCCCTTATCTGGAACCAAATTGGTCAGCACGTTCATCTTGGACTTTCTAGCCTCCAAATAAATGTCTGTTGTTTAAGCCACCCAGTATGTGGCATTTTGTTACAGCAACCTGGCTGGCTAACACACACTTGATGATATCTTATTTGTGTAATTCCTAATCCTAGGAAAAGGTAGTTACGGGTTGATTCCTATTTGAAGGATGGCAAACTATAAGTCTTGGGGAAGTTGTGAAATCCAACATCCCAAGAAAGGGCTACCATCAGGATTGGAGTTTGCGCTTCCAGTGTCTAACTCAGAGTTATTGAGTGAAAGCATACTTCCTCTCCCTATAATAATCAGCGCTGTAATGTCAGAAATGGGGATGGTGTGGGGTTCTATCTTCATTGTTTTTAATTTGGTTTCTTATTTGGGTGACAGCACACCTTCTTAACCTGGAGCAGCTTTGCCATTGCCCCTCCACCGCTGGGAGTAGTTGGTATATTTGGAAACAGTTTTGATGATCTCTATTTTGATTGGGGTAGAGAGTTGTTCTAGCATTCAGTGATTAGAGACCAGCGATGCTGCTAACCACCCTACAATGCATAGGGTAACTTCAATGGTTGAGAAAGCCTGGGTTATGGTCATACAGTGGAATGTATTCTCCACCTGGAGATGGCAATAGTGGTACTGTTTGCCTTTTCCTGTGAATGCAGAATTTGGGGATGGCCATCTTGCTGCAAAGTATAATATAAAGCTAGAGGAGGAAGATACAACCAGCTTGAGAAACAATAGTCCCTGAATACTTTAAAAAAATGTTATGGCATTGACAAAATCATATTAAAATAACAGGAGGTATCCAACATAAAAATATTTCTCAATCTCATCACCTAATGAATTCATCCTCATACATATTTAAAATGTGAGAAATTCATAACACCATCCCAATTCTAAGCTAATTAGTAAATATTCAGCTAATTCTCATGGTTGTAAAATTCTATAGAACTGACAAAATGTATTCTAGAGCCTTCTACATGAGTCTGTTATTGAAGAAATGAACTGGAGGCCAGGCGCAGTGGCTCATGCTTGTAATTTCAGCACTTTGGGAGGCCGAGGTGGGTGGATCACTTGAAATCAACAGTTCGAGACCAGCCTGGCCAACATGGTGAAATGCTGTCTCTACTAAAAATACAAAAATTAGCCAGGTGTGGTGGTGCACACCTGTAATCCCTATGAGGCTGAGGCAGGAGAATCACTTGAATGCAGGAGGTGGAGATTGCTGTGAGCCGAGATCATGCCACTGCACTCCAGCCTGGGTGACAGAGTGAGACTCCATCTCAAAAAAGAAAAAAAAAAAAGTTAAAAAAAAATGAAGTGGAACTTTGATTAGCTGGATCTTGGGCTAATTTGAACCTTTATATCTTATTTAACAGAAGATATAGAAATGGCAAGAAGAAATTTATGTGAGGGATTTGTGCAAAAGTTTCTAGGGCATTTGCAGAGGTCAATATGGATTTCAAATTCCCCCACCCCCTGCAGGCTCTGAAGCAATCTGGTTAATGATGTAAATGATCCCAGGCTGTTGTGGTCCTCAGTTGTCCTGGACAGACTTAGCCTGACTTTGCCAAGGCAGGAAAGTAAACCCAGAAAAAAATTGCATCAGCATAGAAGATTGGGAGTGAGGAGAAATTTTTAGGGGGATTTGGATTAATTACCTGAAAAGCTCTGTACTCCAGGGTATTTTAACCAACGGAATTTTATTGCAAAATACCCTGTATATGTGGAAGAGCGAGTAGGAGGCTACATGAGGCTGCATATTCCAGCACAGAATGCTGTTAGAGGTGACGGTTTACTGCAAGAAGCTCAAAGAATCCATCCTCAGCCAAACCTCCGGGGAGTATTAAGCTGGGTGATCTTAGATGGTGACAACTTTCATGATTCTGTCCCCAAAGCATACTCAGATTGTGGCAGAGGAATTCTTCCCTTTGAACATGAGATATAGGACAATCATGGAATGCTTGTGCGGTAGCTTGGCAAACCTCTTCTTGAAAAAGTAAATTATTTTTGATTTAGAAGTAGTGGCTCACACCTGTAATCCTAGCACTTTGGGAGGCCAGGCTGATTGCCTGAGCTCAAGGATTTAAAACCAACCTGCGCAAAATAGTGAAACCCTGTCTCTACTAAAATACAAAAAATTAGCTGGACGTGCTGGCGTGTGCCTGTAGTCCCAGCTACTTGGGAGGCTGAGGCAGGAGAATTGCTTGAACCCAGGAGGTGGAGGTTGCAGTGAGCTGAGATTGCACTAGTGCACTCCAGCCTGGGCAACAGAGTGAGATGCTGTCTCCAAAAAAAAAAAGAAAAAAAAATGAAAATTAGAAATGCACAGAAAAATTTTAAAAAACCAGCATACCACGTGTAATTAACAGTAGGATGTATACTTCGCACCCCTCACCCGGATTTTCCAATGGCATCATCTGGCCTCACCACTTCCATCCCACTGTGCATGTATAAACACACTGCCTTGGTACCAAACCTTTCATAAATAGGCTGCAAACATGACAATTTACTCCTAAAAGCTTCCACATGCAACTCCCAGGGAAGAGAGAATCTCTTATACACCACTACACCCTTAACAAATCTGAGGAAATTAATAATTTCATATCATCACCCAACAGTCTATAAAGTCAGATATTCCCAATTGTCCCAACAGTGTTCTCTATACCCTGTAGATATTGCATTGCATATATATATCTCTTTAGTTTCCTCCCATCTAGACCAATCCACAAGTCTTTCTTTGTTCTTCATGACAGTGAAGCTTTTGAAGAGTGAGACTGGTCTGAAAGTTTCCTCATAATTAAATTCAGGTTAAAAAATTATGTCAAGAAGACCACACAAGGAATGTGTGTACTCATGGTACCACACAAAAGGGCATACAGTATCAGTGGTCCCACTATTGGTGATGGGGAGCTTGACTATTTGGGTAAGGTGGTGACCCCCAGATCTCTCTGTTGAGAAGCATATCCTCTCCCCCTCTCTCTCCCCTTCCCCCCACCCTCCCTGGAATGTAATAATCAGTGAGGCGATACTTTAAGATTCTATTTTTTAAAAACATACATTGATAATTTTTGCCTTAACTATTATGCTGGAGGGTTTTCTAATTTTATGAATCATTTTACCTTTACTAGTTGACATTCTTTTATTAAAAGATATTTTCTTTTTGTTCTTATTTTTCTTCTCTCTCCTCCCCTTTTCTCTTCTTCCTCTTCTTCTTCTCCTCTGCCTCCTCTTCCTTCTTTTGTTCCTCTCTTGCTTTTATTCCTTCTCTTTCATTTTCTCCTTTATCTTCATCATCTCTTTCTCTGTTTTTCAAGTATCAGTATTATAATAACATCTGCATTTCTTCAGCGTTGTATTTTATTATTACTGTTATTCCTTATGATTGGCAATCATCCCAGACTTGGGCAATGAGAGCCTCTTCAAGACAGCTCCTCTGTCTTTTGACCTGTGTCCATCAGTCGTGGATTCTTACTTGATTCTGGCTTAACATGTGTCAGGATTTTCACTTCCCAGGCCTGGAGTCAGCATTTCTCAAGGAATAGTGGTTCCTGTTGGTGAGGAGTGGTATTTAAAAATACACACACGCAATTCATACATATACATCCTATTCATGTATAAAACCATGGAATTTCCCCCCAGCTTCTCTCATTCCATATCTTGCAAAGGGAAACCCTGGCTCCCTACAATATTAATTTACTTACACATTTACTCTACAGTATGCCACAAAGAAAGTAGTTTCAAAATCACAGCATAAACACCACTAGGAACAGCAAACCTAACTGTAAAATTCACAATTTGGTTGCAATTCATCTTCTCAGACTACATTAATCACCTGTTATCTGAAGTTTCACTTTTCAGTGTTTTAGTTATCTGCGGTCAACCTCTATCCAAAAATATTGAATGGAAAATTTTAGAAACAATTCATATATTTTACATCGCACACCCTACTGCAGGGCATGATGAAATCTTGTGCTGTCCTGTACCTTCCTGCTGTCCTGCTGGGATGTCAATCATTGCTTTGTCTAGCTCCTCCATGCTGTGAATGTTCCCTGCCCATCAGTCCCTTTAGGGCTGTCTTGGTCATCAGAATCACTGTTGTGGTATCACCATGCTTGCGTTCAGGTTACCCTTATTTTACTTAATAATGCCCCCAATCCCCAAGAGGAGTGATGCCGGCAATTTGGATGTGCCAAAAAGAAGCCATAGGATACTTCCTTTAAGTGAAAATGTGCAAGTTCTTGACTTAAGGAAAGAAAAAAAAGCATATGCTGTTTTTTTTTTTTTTTCCAGGATCTATGGTAAGAGTGAATCTGTGGAATTATAAAGAAGGAAAAAGAAATTCATGCTAGTTGTGCTGTCACACCTCAAACTCTATCATAAGTATGTATATATGTATAGAAAGA
This sequence comes from Cacajao melanocephalus, assembly GCA_963573385.1. NCBI lineage: Eukaryota > Metazoa > Chordata > Mammalia > Primates > Pitheciidae > Cacajao > Cacajao melanocephalus. The sequence goes on from CAUYLG010044720.1 coordinate 78,569, forward strand.
AACAGAATATATATAGGGTTCAGGACATCCACAGTTTTGGGTGTCCACTGGGGGTCTTGGAACATAGTCCCCATGGATAAAGGGGAAGACTGCATATCCCATTGTATTCAAGTTACTTGAAATAATTATTTTCCCTGTTTGCATATGTTTTAAACTTTGTATATAGTGCGAATCATTTGTTTCTGTTTGTATTCAGTTCTAGGGTTTGCCTTTTATATTCTTTGCAATTTAAAAAAATATAAACTCTTAACATGATTGAAAAGTCAAAATTATATAAAAAGATACACTCAAAGAAATCTCATTGCTTCTTATATTCTCTTCACTTTATTCCCATCAGCTTCTATGGATAATCATTTTCATTACCTATATTCTTAAATAAAAAGTAGAGAAATATGCATAATGTGTATTCTTATTTTTCCATTTTTCTTTTGGAAAAGGCAGCACACTCTACAATCTCGTCAACACTTCAATGTATAATGTGCATCTTGCTAGTCACCTCTCCTCTCCCTCCCTGCCACAATTCCACAATCCCACCTTCCAGAGATGCCACTGTTCTCAGCTAGCCATCTATCCTTCTACCCTCCCCTTGAAGAGCTCTAAGTAAGTGATGGCACCACGTTGGAAGCCACATGTGATCTTCCCTCTCTGCTGCCCCACAATGCTCAGAATGTTTTCAATATGGTCCAAATTAGAGCTTCAAGCTCGTTGTGCTTGCAGCGGTCCTCATTCAGAAGCCTGGGTTGACTCTTAACTTTGACGCAGCCTTGCAAATTCAAAGCTTTCTTATCAGGAGGGCTGGAGAGAAAGGTTTGTTGCCACCATCCTCTCAATTAGGTGATTCTTATATACTGCATCTTCTAGCATGATGGTCATCCAAGAGAATGATACACACAATGTTTTCCTTTTAACAAGGCCTGGCTTCCAGAGGGGCTGCAAGTTTATGTTTAGTTATAAATTTAACAGTTGGCTGAAATTACGACTAGGAATGCCTTGAAGTTGAATGATGGTTCAGCCTCTGTTAGTGTTTGGCTAGGTATATCCTGCTGGAAAACCCATTTAGAGCTATAGAAAAGTGGATGGGCTAAGTGTTTAAATTTATAATCCCATTGCTTCTAAAAGCAGTTTTCTGTGAATTCCTCTTTACCCCAGCTGTATGAGATCTCTCAAATTTTACTTGTTTTCTTCAAGTATGGAATTTATCAATTGGGTAATAAACCAACAAGATCCTTCTGGCTCTGACCATCATTTCAGTAGAGGTACCACAGCTGTGATAAGAGCAGCCTGCTCAGGGGTGGTTTGTTAATGCCCTGGGGAGATGGGCAGGGTCAGGATGGCAGCACTAGGAAGGGCTTGCTTTATTAGGCTGGAAAATGTCACATGGAGGCATGGCCCTTTTCCCGAGGGGCTGTTGGAGAAGAAATCATAAACACGAGGCTTTGGAGCAGAATTCCTGGGAAACCACTTATTCCTACAGCTTCATGGCTCGGCTCTGGAATCTTGTTTCCAGCACAGCTCTGGTTCCAACTCACTCTGCCCTGCTCAGACAACTGGGTCATGTCCCCACCAGGGTGTTGGACACTCAGATAACCTTTAGAGACAAAGACAGCATGGTACTCACCCAACTCCCTCTTGGTGTCCTATGCGGAGTCCAAATCCTTCAGCGATGCTTTTGGAGGTCTGCCAGAATCACCATATGTCTGTCTTAAAAATGTCTCATCTTATTCAACAGGAACCAGTTTAACACTGGGCCCCGGGCTGAAGGGGTCTTATGATAACATTATACTTTGCCAGGAGCAGAGCCAGAGAAGCTTTGGCCCACAGCATGAAGGTTCAGGCTGAAAATCTCCTGGGGCATCACTTTTAGCATCTTCTTCCTCCACAAAGGCAATGTTTCTCAGAGATTGTCAGGAGTGAAGCATAGGGAAGTAACTTATCCCAGGTCTCCTTGTGCGGAGGGTGGAGAAGAGGGAGGGATAGTGACAAGAATCCTCATCTCCATTCTATAAGAGGGGTAAGGCAAGTATGCTATAGCTTGACTGTCCACCCACTGTTTCCTCAGCTCTCTGACTTCTTCAGTGCCCTGTAAGGTGGGAGTGGGATTCAAGGACAAAGGGTAGTGGGAGTAAGAGAGAGAAGAACTAAGATGTGTTGAATGCTTCCTATGTGATGGATAACATCCATGCTTTGTGGAACCCTCCCAATCACCCTGGAAGTTAATAGTCTCTGTAATCTACCGTAGAGCAACTGAGTCTCTGTTACACTAATGACTTGCCCAAAGTGACACAGAGTGAGAGGTGGAGCCAGTATCTGAACCTAGGCTTGCCAGCCCTGTCCTGTCAGTCACACTGATGCCTCTCACTAATGTCCCCAATAAAGGATCCATATAGGAGTGAAAAATGGGTTGGGAGGAAATAGAACCATACCCAATCCTCAGTGCAGAGTCAATAAAAGGTACCCTCACTCCTTTCCTCTCCATTCTCTCTTTCCATTATCACAGGATTAGAGGTGGAGAGTGGGCGGCAGTGGGTAGCACATCTCTGGAAAGAAGTGCAGCAATACCAAACCAAGGCCAGCCAGAGGAGGACACTCTTGAGAATCTGGGGAGCATGTCAAAAGGCACAATGATCGTTTTCTCTCTCTTCTTTCTCTTTTCAGTGGTAAGACTTCAGGACAAGATGCATTCAGCTTCAAAGGTACTGTTGACTGTGGATAGCTAAAAGTAGCAGCTCTCAAAGTTTTTGGTGTGAGTCCTTTCACCCCATAAAAATTATTAAGAAAAGTGGTTTTCCTTTTTCTTCTTCTTTGTTTTGAGATGGAGTCTTGCTCTGTTGCCCAGGCTGGAATACAGTGGCGTGATCTCGGCTCAATGCAACCTCTGCCTCTGGGGTTCAAGCAATTCTCCTGCCTCAGCCTCCCAAGTAGCTGTGATTACAGGTGTGTGCCACCACTCCTGGCTAACTTTTTTTTTTTTTTTTTGTATTTTTTAGTAGAGATGGGGTTTCACCATATTGGCCAGACTTGTCTCAAACTCTTGACCTTGTGATCCACTTGCCTTGGCCTCCCAAATGGTGGGATTACAGGTGTGAGCCACTGCACTCATTTTAAATACTTTTTAAAATGTGTATATATATTGGTATTTACTAAGATATATTAAAAAACAGAAAAATTACAAATACTAGTTTCCCTAATAGTAACAATGATATCATGTTGTATGTTAAATGGCATATTTTAATTAAAAAGAATTGTATATTTTCTGAACAAGGAAAGTATTTATTGGGTAGACAGGCATTTTTTTATTCTTGCAAATCACTTTTATGTGTCTTAACAGAAAACAATAGTATTCTTATATTTGCTCTTACATTTAGTCTGTTGCAATATACTATTTTGGTTTAAAGTATATTTGGCAAAAACTTTATAAAGATATGTAGTTGGAAAAGGGAGTATTTTAATAGTCTTTTCAGATAACATTACTGTTCTTTGATACTTCAAAGTTCAGCAAGTGGTGGTTTCTTAAAGGTTAGTGCAATGTGGAGTATGAAACCATATCAATGAACTTTATGTGCTCTGTGAATTTGAAATATATTGGTCTATCTCGAACTTTGAATATATCTTTTTTCATGCATGATTTTATAATTTTCCTGCATTGGTGATTTGGAAGGTGTTAGCTCAATGAGTCATACAAATCTTCCAAATGTTAATTGGTTTTATTTTTAAAAGTCACATTCATTAATTGCTAACCTCATCAGAAAAGTCACTAAGCGTTGGGAAGCTATCAAGCTCATAATAATGGATACAAGTTTTCCAATATTCTTATTTTCTTTGAAAGCTCAAATTTTATCATTGGCAACAAATAATGATTGTTTCTCTTTAACTGACAGATTCGCTTTGTTCATTTTCAAGAAAATGTCTGCCAAATGTACGAATCTAAATAACCATAGTATTATGACTATTCTTCCAAGTAAAAATGTTGCTGCATTAAAAAATAGGGTAGTTTAGCTTGTAGCTTAATCACATAAATGCTTTTTCTTGAGACAATCATTGGACTTAGGTGTGTTGCAGAAAGGGTTTATTCATACTTCCCATTTTGTTACACCTGATATTAAAATGACATGCACTCAAAGGTTAAAATATAATAATATTACTACTTTTTTTGCTTTCTTAAGGACATTATCAAGATACATTGGCATTTTTCCTCTGTGCTAGTATGTGATATTGAAGAATATGACCACTGGTAGAGTTTGATGTCACTTCCTTGATTTATGCTAAGTGAACAGCAATTTTATCTACCATGCCCGTTCTACCGTCATGTAAATGTCAACACAGTTGGTCCAGAATAAAACAGGAGATTTTTAGAAGTTACTAAGCACTTTGAATATGTCAGTACCACTGTGTTTGTTGCCAAGCACTTACATAAAACATATTCTTTGATCATTAGTTGTTGCTGATACCAGACAAATTCAAGCAAAACAAGTCTAGCCATATCTATAGGCTCATTTAATTGTAAACAAAAGTGCAATTGTGCAGAGGAGAACTCAGTTTTGCTGTTTACACACGTTTTTAATTATATTAAGTTATTGTGTTTTTGGAAAGTGGCAGTGCCATGATTTTGTTAACAGACTTTTCGTCTAGTAGGCAGTTGGCAGATATGTCAAATGCAGATGCTTCATTAATGTCTCAGTTATTATATTCACTTCTCAGTCAATGCTTTTAGGTGCTGAATCTCAAAATCATACTGCACCTTAACTGACACCAAAATACTCTTCAACCATATTCTGTTACATGAGACACGCCTGGTAAATTATTATCTTTAAAACCAAGGAAAAGATAACTTTTGCTTATTTTTATCTCTTACTTATAGTTTTTCCCAGTTTGGGGCAGTTTCTTCCCTTTCATGAGTCAGAGAACTCTCTGATATGTCAATATTATCTTTATTAGCATTTTAGAGATAGATAATGCAGCTGTGAGTTGAAAAAGTCTCTAGTTTCTCCCTGTATAAGCCAACAGTCTATCCTAAAAAATGCAAGAAAAGCATGTTTTAAGTGTATTTTTATTTATTTTAGAAAAAAACTCAATTATGTTCTAAAATAATGCTGTAGATAAAAAAGTTTTAAAAACTGAAAAAGAATTTTGCAAAAGAAGACAAAAAACCTAGTCACATTTTTCTTGTGCTTTTGCATAGGTATGAGGAAAACTTGGAAATTTTAAAATAACAACCTATTGGACAGTAAGGAAATAACACAGATTATAGATGGTATAAATGGAAATAGCTGGCAAAATCTCAGTAAAAATCCTGAGAAAAAAACTGAGCTAACCTCTGGAAGTGCATGTGTTTATATCCTAAACCTACAACCTTAAAAAGTTCTAGAAAACCCAAGAATACAGGAATCCATATTTCATTAACCATCAGAACAATGGAATCATTACACATCATGTAGCTTTAGGAAAATACCTTATACATCCGTGAGAGAAAAAGAGTGAAGAGGATCAATGACATTTGTATTAGTCCGTTCTCTGGCTGCTATAATGAAATACCCAAGACTGGGTAATTTATAAAGAAAAGAGGTTTAATCGGCTCATGGTTCCACAGGCTGGACAGGAAACATAACAGCTTCTGGGAAGGCCTCATGAAATTCACAATCATGGTAGCAGGTGCAGGAGAAGTATGCAGGTCTTACACAGCTGGATCAGGAGGAAAGGAGATGGAGGGATGTGCTAAACCATTCATGGGAAATCCACTCCCCGTCATCCAACTACCTCCCATCAGGCCCCACATCCAACATTGCAAATTACAACTTGACATGAGATTTAAGTGGGGACACAGATCCAAAGCACATCAACGTCTTAGTAATATGACAAAAATAATCTTGGCATCATGGACACTCTAAAAGAACTGCTGATTCTTTGAGAGCTACTGGATACAGAGGGACTGAACAAGGTTCAGGGCAAAGAAAGGAAAAGATTAACCATTTAGGACCTGTTTTTGATTTTTAAGGGAAAGGGATAAAAGGGTCATGAAGGTTCCACATTGTCAGGCCTAGCTTATCTGAGTAGGTAGGCAGAGATGAACTTGGGAACAGTGGCCCTACTCAGCAACAGAGGCTACAGATGGCTTGGACATATTGTGTGTGTGCGTGTGTGTGTGTGTGTGTGTGTGTGTGTGATTCTAAGTTGACTCTACATAGCAGAGGATTGCTGGCCTGGGTACTAGTCTTACAGAGAGCTGGAAACACCTAATAGTCATTAATCAATATGAGGCCTTTTAAAAGTGAAATAGGAAAAGGAACAGAAAAACGTGTATATTAAGAGATTGCTTTTTTTCCCTTGAACATAACATTTCTATTCTTATCTTTTTCAAGTCATATGGAAAAAAATAGATATTTATTTCTTTGCCACAGTTCTTCCATTACAGTTCCTTGTTTTCATCCCCTGTCCCATTTCTTTGCCTAGAAATTTCTTGCCAAATGGTGAAAAACCTGCTGTCCCAGAGTTTGATAAGGGGCAGTTTTGGGTCTTCAGCGGCAGTGATATTGCCTGGCAAGAAATGGGATTGTTTGGCAATAGCCAGTGCCCTTCTGACTCATTCTCTTCCCATCAAATTGTAACTGGCCTATTGACAGTTTCTTTATCTTCTTCATCTTTTCCCTCTTCATTCCATTAGAAGATTTAGATGAATTAAAAACAAAACTCCAAATATAAACAAACATAAAACCGTTCATTAGAACTTACTGCAATGATCAATATATCCCATATCTGTGCTGTCCAATGTGGTAGCCACAAGTGACGTGTGGCTATGGATCCAAGAAATGCAGCTACTGCAACTGCTGAATATTTTAATGCAATTTGAACTTAAATAGCCACATGTGGCTTGTGTCTACTGTATTTTATTGTACATCTCTAGAAATCACTGGCCCTGACCAATCGTTCTAGTTTCATCTTTTGTCTCTGTACTCCTAAACCCCTTAGGTTTCAGTAACCTATATTTCCTTCATAGCATTTATTTATGTTGTTTTCTCTGCTTCATGAAATCTTATTTGTCCCTTAAATTGCAATTTCGATGCCATCTATTTTGCTAAATTTTCCCAGCCTTTGGAGCCAAATTAAGTGTTCTTTACTCTGTGCTCACATAGTATTTTGTTCATGCCACTAAAAGAGCGCCTGCCAAGTTGTCTTTTTTGTAGTCATAATATGTTAATCTCTCTCATGCATGTTTAATACAGATGCCTCTGGCCACCTGTGGCTACCTAAATTTAAGTGAATTAAAATGGGATAAAATTAAAAGTTTATGTAATTAGTTGCACTTGCCATTTCAGGGATTCCATAGCCACATATGGCTAGTGGCTACCAGATGGGATAGCAGAGATACAGAACATTTCTATCATTGCAGGGAATTCAATCTGACAGCACTGACTGAATTATCTGATAGCAAAGACTGTTCATCTTTGTGTCACTGGGATGTTCGTGGTGTTTGAAAGGGAGAAAACACTTATTCTGTCAGGCCATGCCAAGAAGACAGGAATTCTGGGTACATTTAATGCTCGAATGTGAGAGACAGAACCAAAAGCCATTTGTTGAGTTGAAGAATTAGGATATTGGAGAAGACTGTTAAACACCAAAGCCTGTTGGGGTGGTAATAATGCTGGCATGGCCAGGATGAGTTAGCAAATCAGGGCCAACATCAGAGAAAATTTGCTAGATAAAATATAGGCACTAAGATTGTCATCAAAGGACTTTTTTCAGACAGGCATTGTCTGTGCTCCTGCGAAATTGTCGGTAATTTTAGAGTTGCACTTAAAGCCTGACTTCTATCAGATGTGAGATAGTGCTTACTAATTGTAAAATAAGATGAACAAAATATAAATGCAAATTATATATTTTAGAAATAAAGCATGTTAGTTATAAACCACATATGCACTGAGGAGAACTAGACAGGTTTAGGATGATTAGTTTCTCCAATCAGCAAGTACTTAGTCTAAATAGAGAGATAAACACATATACAACCAGTTGAGCAGTATGATAATGCTGTATTAATATGAACAAAGCATGGAACCCACTAGAAAAGGTGATTAATTCTACTCTGCTTTTAATAGCCACATTCTTTCAATATGAATCCTTCATTTGCTCAGTGCTGCACAGGTACAGAAATGTTCGTCGAATAGAGGAGGGGTTACCCTCTTAACAAACATACTGTATTTCTGCTTTTTGTAATCTGGGCATCACCTTCTCATTACAGCTCATTAAGATTCCACCAACATCACTCCTGAATACCTGGACAACTTTCCTGTCATCTCTAGACAATTAGTCAACCAATACTGATGGAGCATGTACGGGGCATCCTGCATACCACTGGGTGCTTTGGAAGATGATGGATAGGTGCTTATTTTCAAATAGCTCAGGATTTTATAGGAAAATAAGCATAATGTACATAAAAGTATCATCACCAGTTCAGTATACATTAAATATCAGATGAATGGTATAGAGATTAAGTGCTAGGCTAGTTCAGAGGAGGGAAGTATGTTTTCTAGCTGGTATGATCCAGCCACTGTGATTAATCAGTCGAAGGGTGTCCTGGGTGATGGTAGGTAGTGAGAGGTCTGTTTTCTGAGGTCTTTACTGCTAAAAGAAACCATTCTAGGGACTAAGGAAACTGATGCCGTGAAAACAGTCCCACTGCCTTCTTTTTTTTTTTTTTTTTTTTTAAATTTTTATTGTATTTTATGTTTTGGGGTACATGTGAAGAACATGCAAGATTGTTGCATAGGTATACACGTGGCAGTGTGATTTGCTGCTTTCCTCCCCTTCACCTGTCTCAGCAAACTGACACAAGAACCCAAAATCTGCCTTCTTTTTAAGAAGAGCCTTGACAAGTAGATTTCCCATTGGAATTCATTGACCAGCAGCTTTACACAACTGTTGTAGATTGTCCTTCTTTTTTTTTTTTCCTTTTTCTTTTTTAGCTTCTTTTGGGTGTGAATTGGGCTATAGAAATTTTTTAAAGTCACAAAATTACCACTCTGGTGTCAGTTTTTGTACGTTGCAGAATGTCTCCTTATTAGCTGTGTGCTTGGGAAACTCTGAATTTCATGGTTTATTTGTAATTCATGGCAAGATGGAATAAGATCTGGATTTAAATTCCAGTGCTGCTTGCCAGCTGTGTGACCTTGGACAAATAAACGTCTCTACTCTTTCCTCACTTTTCCATTTTTATTGCTGATTTCTGCTGTTATTTTCGTGTATGTAGGTATTAAATGACATCACAAGTGATCAGTTTATTCAATAGTTGTCTTTCAGTTTAATAAGATCCAGGATCTCTTATTTATAGATTTTTCTTTATCAGATAATTCTTTCGTCTGTAGCTTCCCTTTAGACATACATAACATTATATAATTTTCAATGTAATTACCTCAAGAAAGGAGGCAGAAACCTTCATCAGGACCACTTAAAATAAAGGCTTTACTTTAAGATACTCATAAGTGATGTTCCCCCTAAATTTAATGTTATTTATGGCTGAATTATGGTATAGAGATACAGGTTTTGTGGTGCTGAAAGATTATCCAGTTGAAGATGGAACTTGTCATTTATTTCTTTTCCCATACTTTTTGTTACATAGATCTGAATTCTGATCTATAATATTTTTCTTCCCCCTGAAAAATTTTTAACATTTCTTGCAGAGCTGGTCTGATAGCAATAAATTTTCTTATTCTCAAAATAAAGATTTTGAGAAAATCTTTATTTCTCTTTCACTTTTGAAAGCTAATTTTGCTGAACACAGAATGCTAGGTTGGTGGTTTTTGGTTTTATTTTTGACATTTAAGTGTTTTATCCCCCTCTCTTCTTGCTTGCACACTTTCTGACAAGAAGTCCACTGTAGTTTTTATCTATAGATAAGGCCTTTCCCTGTCCTTCTTTTCCACTGCCCAACACCTTTTGTAAAGATTTTGTCTTTGTCTTTTTTTTTTTTTTTGAGTTTTAATATATTATGCCTGGGTTTAGATATTTTTGTTATTTATCCTGCTTAGTGTTCTCTGGGCTTTCTGGATCTGTGATTTGATGTCACTTTGTTATTTATTTCAAAAAAATTCTGAGCCATGATTGCTTCAAATATTTCTTCTGCTTCATTCTCTTATCTTTTCCTTCTGATAGTCTAATTATCTAAATATTACACCTTTTGAAATTGTCCCACAGTTCTGGGATGTTCTTTTCTTACATCTTAAATTCTTTTTTTTTCTCTTGGGATAGAGAAAGTTTGAAAAATTTCTGTTTCAACTATCTTCAAGTTCACCGATTCTTTTCTTAGCCATGTTCAATCTTCTGATGAGCCAGCCCATCAAAGGCATTCTTCATTTTTGTTACAGTATTTTTGGTTAATCACATTGATTTTATGCTTGAAGTGTTCATCTTTGTGTTTACCTTATTCATCTGTACTTGCTTTTTTTTTTTTTAAACTTTTTCATTAAGCCTTTAATATATAATCATAGTTTTTTTAAATTCTAAAATCCATGCCATATCTGAGTCTGATTCTGATGCTTACATTTTTAAAAAAAAATTTTATTTTTCCATAAGTTATTGGGGTACAGGTGGTATTTTGTTACATAAGTAAGTTCTTTAGTGGAGATTTGTGAGAACCTGGCGTACCCATCACCCAAGTACACACTGCAACATATTTGTAGTCTTTTATCCCTTGTCCCTCTCCCACTTTTCCCCCTAAACCCCAAAGTCCATTTTATCATTCTTATGCCTTTGCATCCTCAGCTTAGCTTCCACATATCCGTGAGAACATACAATGTTTGGCTTTCCATTCCTGAGTTACTTCACTTAGAGTAATAGTCTCTAATCTCATCCAAGTCAATGCAAATGCTGTTAATTCCTTCCTTTTTATGGCTGAGTAGTATTCCATTGTATACATACATCAGAGTTTCTTTATCCACTCATTGATTGATGGGCATTTGGGTTGGCTCCACAATTTTACTATTGTGAGTTATGCTGCTATAAACATGCATGTGCAAGTATCTTTTTCAAATAATGACTTCTTTTCCTCTCTTCAGATGTTGTTTTTTATTAACTTTCTGTTGAAAACTGCACATGATATGTTGGGTAGTAGGAACTGAGGCAAATATGCCTTTTATCAAAACATCACTGTACTCATATAAATACATACAATTATTATATGTTCTTAAAAATTCCTTTTTAAAATGGGAAATACCAGGTTTTACTATGAGGTTCTATGTTCATCTGGGTTGGATTTGGGCTGTATTTAATGTTAGTTGCAGCTGTAGATTCTAGAGCTTTATGTTTCTCTCTTATCCTTATTTTTGTTTCCTCTGTTGTCATTGGGCTTCCCTGGGAGCTCATCCTTAGTCTCCACCTTGCAGTTCTTTCAGTTGTAGTCCCTGTTGTTATAATGGAGTCCTGTTGGTGTGATGTAAGGTCTGGAGGGCAAGAAGCGTTGTATAGTCTTACGATTAGTGCTTAGTCTTTTAGTAGGCCTGTGACCTTCACAAGGGTTTCTTAGATTTTATTTTCTTACTCCGTATTTGAAATGGAAAAGTTAGATGTTTGGGACAAAGCCCCCAGGTGCAATAAAGCTCTGAAAACATCTTTTCTCTGGGAGAACAGGCTTTTGAAATAAAGGATGCTCTGGGTATATCATATAATGGTTACTTCTCCTCTCCCCTTGCTTAAGCTAGTCGGGGGTCTACTTAGCTCTTCATAGTGAGAACCTGGTGGAATTCCTAAGGGTAAAACCCATAAAACTGTGGGGTCCCTCTAAGACTGTACTCTCTAAGAGTTTCTCCCTCTCTGGCTAGTGCATACTCAGCCTTGAGAAAATCACCAAAATGACCATTTACAAGTTCCTACTAGTTTATGACTCCAGCAGCTTCTGCTCTAGGTAGGTAGAGCCTTGCCCATGAGTCTCTGAATTTGTGTTTTTCTCCAGATTTCAAACGTTAAAGACATACACTTTGAGTATTTGATTTGAATGGACTCACAGTGTGAACGAGATTTTGCATATGTGTCCTTCTCACATGCAAATCAACCTTGGCTCTAAAACTACACTTGATTTTTAAGCCTTTTGTTTAGGTTTTTTTCTAGGGGCTTGTTGAGGGAGCAGTGGGAACAGAAGGAAGATGAGTTTTGCATTATGCTTTGCATTTAATGAATTCTTCAGAGTCTGTTTTATTTCTTGGGCTTATGGTAACACGTTTTTGTAATTACAGAGGAGTGCCTGAAAAATCTTATAATCCCTTATACCTGTAATACTTAGTCTATATTTGAGATTGGCAGAATAGTAGGAAAGCTATGTTTCTTTTGGTATTGTTTCCAGTAGATGGAGTGTTTGGTGGTTTAAAACTCTCCATTTATTTTATTTTTTCCATTTTTCTCATGGGATGGACTTAATCCATGGACGAGGTAAATGACTGAAGTATTACTGATCAAAATGAAAGGAAGAGCACTGCCCCTCTCTGTTCAGGTCAGTACTGGCTCACGTCCCTTCCCTTGGACCATGTGGACAAGTGTGTTGCAGCTACATTTATTAAACTGGTTGGCAGTTCTTAAGGGCAATGATATACAATCTCTCACCAACTACCATGGTGCATGGTATATCTTAGAATGTAAATCACTCAAAAATACTTTGAAGAGATAAATGATATTTTAATTACAATATGTCAGAAAATAGAGAAAAAGAATAAACCAGTTTTTTCTCACAATTAATTTCCCCCTTTTCATGCATTTCCTTCCTTACTCCTTTTTACTTTGCATATGTTTCATGTAACTGTAGTCACAGAGCAAACATAATTTATATCCTGCTTTTTGAACATTGCTATATTGCTATAAACTGGATTGTGTTCCTCCTTCCCAAATTCATATGCACTAACCTCCAGTGTAACTGTGTTTAAAGACAAGGTCTTTAAGGAAAGTAACTAAGGTTATTGAGATTGTAAGGATGAGATACTAATCCTGTAAGGTTGATGTATGTGTGTGTGTGTGTGTGTGTGATTGTGTGTGTGTATTATTTTATTTTTATTTTTGAGAATGCCTGTGTGTTTTGTGGTGGATCATAAGGGGTAGAGGAAGGATTGGCGTGAGATCTGTGGGAGTGGTTTGTAGTATTACAGACTTTTATTGCTCTCCCTTAGCCCTCTCTGAGGTGATGGGAAATTAATGGTATCTGTACCTGTGAAACCTAGAGTGCATCCCAACCACAGTAAGTCTTGTGAAGTCAACGTTGCGGAAGGTCTTCTGCTTTCTAGTTTTTATGGCTCCAATCTCTAGAATTTTGTCTGCAGGGCAACTATAGCTGCATCTACAGCTATATCTAGTTTTTATAATTGAGAAATTTTAAAGAAAGCAATATGATTAAGTTAGATGACTCAAGCCACACTATGAAATTAGAACTATAAATATTTTGGTATACAGTTAACATAAGCATAAAAATATATATTAACAATGAACAGACTGGGGGTTCTGTTTCTTTTCAGTTAGGAAACTTTTAAATGGCTAAGGAAATAGCTTCTGTTACAGTTCTATCCAATTTCTCTTCTTTTGAATGATCAAGATTTTGATAATTCTCATTAATGTGAGGGAAATGATCAATAGACAATATGTACAATTAATCAAATTTCACATTTATGGCCAAGTCTTTGTCATGGACTCCTTCAAGAACTCTCTCCATCCACCTGGGGTTACTTGTTGATCTCTGTGGGAATTATTCTTTCACATTTTTCTTTGACATACTCTGCAATGAGTGTTGCATGATCTACATGGAGTTTCTGTGCTTTGCATTCGTGTATGTATTTGCATTTTTCTCCCATCCTTTTAATTCACTGTCTTTAGCAGGAAGAACAACTTCCTGATGGAGATTCAAGCTGGGAAGAAATAGGAGTTTCATGTTTCCTCTGCATATTTTGTAGCACCTGTTCACCAACACTCTATTCTAAAGGATACTGCTTCATGGTGTCCTGTGTCTCATCACCTGCTTCAACCGCAACTGATTGGGAATATCACCTAAGGCAGACAGTTGGGAAGCAAAGTCTGGTCCTTTGTTTGGGTAGAGAAAACGTGTCTTGAAAGTCAAAAGCATGGGTTATTCATTGGATATATTTCTGTGAAGAGCTACCATCTAATAGGAAAAGGGAGAATGTCCACCTGGCCTGCAGTCTCAGTACAGTGGAATTTTGACAGCAATTTGCAATTAGGTATGAAGCTTCCTTGCCAGTATCTAATATCATTTGATAATAATACCCTTAACTGTTCTTGAATGCTTTTTGTTTTTTTTTTTGACTTAAGGCTTTATGATTACATCATAAAAGGATTTATTGAGACTGACTGAACCTACATTAAATATATAGTTAACTTAGCATAAAGTGATACAGTTATGACCATAAATAATATGATGTTGTTCTGTTATTAACACCGATCTCCTGCATCAGAATGAAGAAACTCCTCAAGGGAGGCAAAGAAAATATCTCTGTCCTAGTCCTTTATGGATCTTCTTTTTCTTCTTTAGTTCCTCAACATTTGCCTTCACTTTTCCAGACCCCATGGTATTCTGGGTCCTGTGCAGGTCTGCCTGGGGATATATGCATTGTTGTAAATTTGGATTTTGATTTAAATCACCTCTTGATATGCAGTTGATCAAATTTCAGACTTAAAGTATAGGTATTATTTAAATTGCTGCTTTGAAACCAGGCAATCTAGATTTTCATTTTGGTCTCTGTTGTGTACAAACTCCACAACCTAAGACATGTTTCTTAACCTCAGTCTCTTCATTCCTGAAATGGACATAAGAATATTGCCAAATGTATAGGATGGTAATGAGGATTAAATAAGACAGCCTTGCATTTACTCTCAGTGTGATCTCGGTAATGTTAGCTCCTTATAGTGCTCACGCTCACAATTGATACCTCTAGATACTGCAGTTGCTGTGAGGCAGCCACGCTGTTTTGTGCAATGTAGGCTCAGGGCCATGCATTTCTTCAGCCACTGTCAAATGCCTGCTGCAGCTGCTTATGACTCAGGAAAGACTTCTCTCTTTATTGCTTTGCATTCTGTGGCATCTTAGCAGGATAATTGTCTTGTTCTTACTCTGAGTAGCAAAAAGACATTTTCCAGGTTAAGTACAGAACAGGAAAGACCCCTTTCTTTCTCACTTCTTCTGCATACCCACACAGCCGCTGGCTGTTTTGTTTTTTCATGTTGTACCTGGCAAACTCACATTTGGATGAAGTCATTTGGAGAATTTGGTTCCCTTAGTTGCTCTATTCAACATTCAGGCTACATTTGTACTGCCCTAACTACTCACTTACAAGATAAAACAGTCAACACTCTTTTCTACTGAATTAACTGACTTTTACCTACCATAGGTTTTTTGCAACTAACTGTATCTAGGCAAAATGATGAA
The DNA here is from genome assembly GCA_963573385.1 of Cacajao melanocephalus. Lineage (NCBI taxonomy): Eukaryota > Metazoa > Chordata > Mammalia > Primates > Pitheciidae > Cacajao > Cacajao melanocephalus. Next base: position 93,969 of record CAUYLG010044720.1, read on the forward strand.
GATGATGAAACTTACATTGATCTTCTCCCAGGTTCTTGGAGTTTTTCTGTATCTTTCTTCCACAGATTCCAATAACGGAGCACCACTAAAATTATATGCATTTAATTTGGCAGGTATTTTTGAGTTTATCCAAGCCTCTCAAGATGTATCCTATTGTGATGAAAGAGGGAAGCAGAACTGATTTATTTATACCCAGGAGTTAACATGTTTATCTTCTTCCTTTCTGGGAACAATATCTGCAAGAAACAAAAGGAGATGGCAATGCTGAAGTGAACCAAGGAAGGAAAGAAATAGGGATCTAGTGAGTGCCTTCTATGTAGCAAGAAGTGCTAATATATCCAGCTGCATGGTCTCCTGAGGTAGCAACTTCAGGCATTTGATATGCAGGATTTGACCATTTTACCGGTGACTCAGACAGATAAAGGAACTTTTCCAAGATAACCCAGCTAATATGCAGCAGAGCTGGGATTTTAGACATCAAGCTTGTCTTTTCAGAGAGATTTAGCTGCACCACATATCATAGTAGTGGGTCAGCTGTCCATGTCCTCAAGCTGGCACTGGTAGCCGCAGGAAGACATCTACAGCCACTTCTATAAGGTGAAGTCCTATTTTCCGATGGCATTTATGGGAGGTAAGGTTGGAAAGGGTTAACAGATGGTTTGCAGTTCCTTCAAGAATCCTGCTGACTTTTGTACAGTGAAATAATAAAGTTCCAATTTGGAAGCGAATTTGCTGCTGTGACACTAATACAGCCCCAGGCTATCAGAGGATTAGTTGAGCACAAAGCTGTATGAGCCATCAGCTGTGGCACTGGAGGGTGACTCAGCATGGTGGGTGCTGGGAGGATGGCTGTTAATTGGAACTGGAGAGAAGGAGCTCTGGTTTGGCAGATTGGGTTTAAATGGGTGGATTGTCTGACGGAGACGTTTTCTGTTCTTTTCTGGCTTTGGTTCAATGCATATAGCCAGATTGTCCTGCTGCCAGCTGGACTTCCCTTAAAATGTGTTTCTTTTCTTTCTTTCCTTGCTTTTTCTTTTTTGTCAGTTTGTAGCTCCAGATTCATACGAGCTTGGGTTAAATGAGAAGCAGTGGCAATATAGCCAACTTGCGTCCTTTGACTCTGAATTCTCTGAGACCGAATTTTACTTTCAAGTTCATTTCCTTCTGCAGTCAGCACTGTCCTGGGCTCCTTCCTTCCTAACCATAGAGCAGTTGTTGGCTGTGAGTTTCTCCTCAGTGCAGTCCAATTCAGTAAATGTTTATTAGGGTTAGGGAGATGCAAGGAGCAGAGGATGTGCTGGATAAAGACCAGAGTTTCAGTACTGCTCTTACTAGTTGGATAAATAACTTGACTGCCCAAAGCCTGAGCTTTCTCCTTTGTAAAATTGGGATTATAAAAATGATATTCACCAGACAGGTTGGTCTTTAACCTATGCATTTGAGAGGCTCCTGTATTAGTCTGTTTTCACACTGCTGATAAAGACATACCCAAGACTGGGTAATTTATAAAGAAAAAGAGGTTTAATGGATTAACACTTCCATGTGGCTTCGGAGACCTCACAATCATGGTGGAATGTGGAAGACCAAAGGCATGTCTTACATGGTGGCAGACAAAAAAGAATGAGAGCCAAGTGAAAGGGGTTTCTCCTTATAAAGCTATCAGATCTTGTGAGATGTATTCATTACCATGAGAACAGTATGAGGGAAATTGCCCCCATGATTCAGTTATCTCCCACCAGGTGCCTCCCACCACACATGGGAATTATGGGAGCTATAATTCAAGATGAGATTTGGGTGGGGACACAGCCAAACCATATCAGCTCCCATGAAATCAAGTAGTAAAAACTCAGAGCAATCAGTGTCTTCTTGCTGTTTATGAAACTCAAGAGCCACACCCTCATGAAGTTTTAAAAAAATTTTCCTCAGGCAGACAGGGTCTCTTTCTCCTTTAAGTTCCTTAGTGTGATAAGATTGCTGTGTGACTACCTCCCATAATCCACATAGTGGAGACTGGAGTGCAGGCTTTGGAGACAGACTTGGCAGTGTGACCTTGGGGGAAGTTTCTCTGAGACTCAGTGACTCAAACTCTAGAATTCAGGGTTACTGCAAGGATCAGAGGCCATAATGCTTCTATAGTGCCTTCTACAGAGCCTGGAGCATAGAAGGAACCATAAGGCCTTTCTGTTTCTTCCATTCCCTTGTTTTTCTTCTTTTCATCCCCTTTCTCTTTACTAAGTCCAGAAAAAAGAGTTTGCAAAATGCTCTTTGTAAAGGGGTATAGGAATCTTGTCTCACTGTAACCTCCTCCTGGGTTCAAGTGGTTCTCCTGCCTCAGCCTTCTGAGTAGCTGGGATTACAGGCATGTGCCACCACACCAGCTAATTTTTGTATTTTTAGTAGAGATGGAGTTTCACTGTGTTGGCCAGGCTGGTCTCAAACTCCTGATCTTGTGATCTGCCCACCTTGGCTTTCAAAGTGCTGGGATTACATACATGAGCCACCGTGTCCGACCTCTTTGTTTCTCTCTTTAGGATTCCTACTACATATCTCTTTTACCTCTTGGATTGATTCCATAATTTTCTTCTATTTTTGCCTTTGATTTCTTACCTCCTTTTCTTCTTGTTATGTATTATTGTGAGTTTTTTTTTAAACTTTCTGTTATATCCCTTTCAATTTTACTTATCTATTTATTTTGTAGAGACGGAGTTTCACTATGTTGCCCAAGCTGGTCTTGACTTCCTGAGCTCAAGTGATCCACTCACCTTGGCCTCCCAAAGTGTTGGGATTACAGGCATTGAGCCACTGTGCCCAGCTTCCTTTCAGTTTACAAAAATATTCTGCTAGCATATTTTTGATTTTTCAAGACTTCTTTCTGACTCTTCTTTCTTAAATAGCATCCTATTCTTCTTCATTTTTTTTGAGATGGAGCTTCGCTCTTGTTGCCCAAGCTGGAGGACCTCAGTTCACTGCAACCTATGCTTCCCAGGTTCAAGTGATTCTCCAGCCTCAGCCTCCCAAGTAGCTGGGATTACAGGCATATGCCACCATGCCTGGCTAATTTGTTGAATTTTTAGTACAGACCAGGTTTCACTATGTTGGCCAGGCTGGTCTTGAACTTCAGTGATCCACTCACTTCAGTCTCTCAGAGTGCTGGGCCAAATAGTACCCTATTCTTGTTTCATAGCTCTCAATATTGCTCCATTCTTTGTTATATATTTTATATTAAATGTGTTTTAATTTTTTTCTTCTTCTACATTTCTCTGTTTTTTTGGTATATCTTTTATGTTAAAGACTTTCAAGTCCTGGATCCCCACAAGCCATCCTTCTAAAGGCTGAAGTACTCACAGGTTGAGCAGAATAGCTGAACTGAGGAGGGGCTCCTTGATTACTGGGTGCCACTACAGTATTCCCAGGTAGGAATCAGGATCATTTGTTGGGGATGAAACTTCATCTGTAGGTGTTTTATTACCGGCGGGGAATTGGACCTGTCTTAGAGAGGAGCTCTTTAGTTTCCAGGCTGGGAGCTATAAACCTGGCTGTCACTTTCATAAGAGTTCTCTAAGGTGAGGAAGAAGTGTGAAGCCTATTCATCATAAGGACTTACCTAGTGGCCCTGCGTTCAGCGCAGCATCTCTCTCTCCTGCTCATAGCTGTGCCTACTATTCTTGTTTCCAGAGCCTCCTTGTCTAACTTGTTCAGAGACTAAATCTCCTGTCTTCTGCCAGACTAAGAGATGGCAACATTTGGGCTATGCAGGCCGATGGAGAAGATCTGGAGGTTTTCCTGCTTCTTATATAGACATCCAACCAGTTCTTGTCTCTTTCCACCCTCTGGGCTCTCACTCTGACCTTCAGCATTTCCTACTGCTACCACCTGCTGAGGCCACCTGCTGAGGCTAAGGATTCTTCTCCTCTAGGCAGGAAACATGAGTCCTGAAAACCATAAAGTACAGCAACAACATGACGTAACCCTATTTCAGTTAGATGTTGTGGGAAGTCTACTTAATACTTGTCTTATTCAAGTGAAATTTTTTGTTTTTTGCTTTTTTTTTTTTTTTTTGAGACAGGGTCTCTCTCTGTCGTCTGTGCTGGAGTACAGTGGCACAATATCGGCTCACCTCAACCTCTGCCTCCTGGGTTTAAGCGATTCTCCTGCCTCAGCCTTCTGAGTAGCTGGGATTATAGGATGCACCACCATGTTTTGGTAATTTTTGCATTTCAGTAGAGATGGGGTTTCACCATGTTGGCCGGGCTAGTCTCGAACTCCTGACCTCAAGTGATCCACCTTGGCCTCTCAAAGTGCTGGGATTACAGGCATGAGCCACTATGGCTGCCTGTGTGAAAGATTTATACTATAGACACTCCCGGGAGACTCATTTGGGCTCCCCCCACTTAGGGCAACAGGGTGTTGGCAGGTCCTTGACCAATTGTGTGCTACCTACCAAGTCTTTTCTGCCTCACTTTAAGGACCCAGCAGATCCTCCCCTCCTCCACAAAGCCTTCCTGGGCATTCCCGTTCTCGTTCTCATTCTCGCATCCATCTTTCTAGTTCTTACTCTCTAGGGTCACTAGGCCTGTGCTTCCCTGGGGCATCTTCTTTCTTTGCTGTTTAGTGTTACCTATTTATCTGTTTAGGCATTTACCTCTTTTGACCCCAGGGATGGTGGGTACTTTGAGGATGGTGGTACCTGAGTTGCACTTGTTAATATCTCCGGTTCTGTGCAGTGTCTTCACACTTACACACACACCCACACACTTATGCACTCACACAAATGCTCCTATCACCTTAAACCAGCAGGTTTCTGACTATAAATAATCACCAATGGAGACATTGACATCTCATGAATTTAGCTCTTCATACTTTATAAGAACCTTCACACACTATGTCATTGAAGTTTTACGACCACCTGGGAGGAAGATGTGTTGCACCTTTCTCAAAAGCTGAGAACACAGAGGCTCAGAAAAGTGAGATGACATGGAAGACTCACAGCCAGACCTCTGGAGAGACAAATATTTGCCACAAACGATCGCTGATCCCTTCACCCAAGGGAGGGCTGGAGAGCACTCCCTCTGACCCATGTTGCAGAAGAAGAAGGCAGCCCTTGCAGTGGGCTGAGAGGATAAAAAGGTGAGCTGTGATGCAACCAGCCTTGCAGAGCCCAGGTGCCACTTCTCCCAGGCTGCTTGAATCACACTTCCTCTCAGTGTGTATTTTTATGACAAAACAATGTGGGATTGTTTTGTCATAAAAATACAAATGCAGTCATAAAACATGTATTTGTGGGGGGAAACAAGTTGTCAGGCCTAGGAATGCATGTGTGTATATGTGAGACAAGCTAAAACAGGTGTTTCTCTTCCCTGCCCCCTAGCCCAGGGCTAGCATGGCCAGGTGTGATCTCATGCTAACCTCCAACACAAGGGGACCCCTGAAAGGCCATGGGCATCTGATACCCTCCATATCAGGCTTTGAACAATTTTCCAAAAAGCTTTTCTTTTCCTGGGTTAAGAGCTCTCTCTATATATTTTTTTTCCTCAAAAAAACATGTGTATTACAGCAGAAATTTAATCCCTGGGGCTCTAAGTCCTTCACACTTACATCAGTTAAAATGGCATTTCTGCAGAGACATGTGATCCTGCAGAAACCTCCAGGGAGTGTGCTCAGCTTGGCATCCTTCTCATTTCTTGACCTAAAAACAAAACAAAGCCACAAAAAAAGGGGGGTGGGGGGAAGTCACGTTTCATTTTCAAAATGATCTTGACAAAGTCTTTCCTTCAAGTTGGCCCGGATGGAATTTCTTCTCTCCCAGATCCTTTCACCACATTGTTGTATTGCTTTGCGTGATGGAAGCAGCTGCCAGGCTCAGACCGTGCCTCTGAACCCTCGAGCTGCTGGGCTCCTTAAAAGAGCTGCCTTGAGAGAGCCTGGGCCTTTGCATGAGAATCGGACAAGTTTTCTTTCTGAAGGGATCCTAGAGGTTATCTTGCAATTCCCTGCTCCTCATTTTGCAGATAAGGAAACTGATATCCAGAGAGAGGAAATGCCTTTCTACAATCACACAGATAATGAGTAGAGATTCACATTGGTTGAAGATCTAAACTGCCAGACATAGTGCTAAATGTTCTATAGGTATTATCTTATTTACCTATTTAGTAATTCATTAACAAGCCATCAGTACCCCCATTTGACTACAGGGGAAGGGAGGCCTGCAGGGATTAGGCACCTCGTCTAAGGTCATACATCTTCTGGGGCAGAATGGAGATTAGAGTTCAAGTACCTGATGTTCATGTTCATGGTCTTACCCAAGTGTACTACACAGCTCCTGTAGGGTGTGGAGGGGGGTCTGGGGCAAGAACCCAGGGCTCCTGATGCCTGTCCCGTGATATCTTTTATGATTTTGACTTTAAGAATATTTTATAGGCTGGGTGTAGTGACTCACACCTGTAATCCCAGCTTTTTGGGAGGCGGAAGTGGGCCAATCATTTGAGTCCAGGAGTTTGAGACCAGCCTGGGCGATATGGTAAAGCCCTGTCTCTAAAAAATAAAATAATTTAGCTGGGTATGGTGGTGAACACCTGTAATCCCAGCTACTGGAGAGGCTGAGGCAGGAGGATCAATTGAGCCCAGGAGGTGGAGGCTACAGTGAGCCGTGATTCCACCATTGCACTCCAGCTGGGGTGACAAAATGAGACCCTGTCTCAAATTAAAAAAAAAAAAAAAAGAATATTCTATATAATTACTCAACTTCAGTATGTATGTCTAGCTCTTAAAAACTTGTCTATTTTTGCCTAAGTTAGATATTCTGAGAACTAATAGTAGGTGATACTGTTGACTTTGGTTTTTGATCTACCCCCATGTTAGCCCTTCCCTCATACCTCCTCTTTGTCTTTTATATATTGGTGGTACCCACTTCCCTCTTCTTTTCAGAAGCAATTTTCAAAGGATCTAATATTGGTGATTTATAACTCAATGTGAAATTAAACCAATCAGGACCTCTTGTAGGGGTATCGTCTTATCTCTGATGATGAAATGAAGAGACTTCAAGGAATAGGGAAAGGCAAGGAAATTGCATTCATTACTGGCAGGTTCTTCTTGTCAGATCCTTTCCTAGATTCTGTTATACAACTCTGCTCGTAAAACTCTTCCTTTCTCCCACCCCACCTTTTTGCAGATAAGGAAACAGAAGCTTAGGGTGGTTAAGTAACTTGCCTCGGGTCGTTATACAGTGACTTGTATTTACAGGATTTTTTCCACTGTCCCATCAGCTAGAAGCTAAGGATTTTGAGAGGTGATACGGTTGAGGGTGGGGGCTACTCTGTGTCCTTAAATCAGTTGTGAGATGCTCACCTCTACTGGACCATACAGCACTTGAACACCAAAAGGAAGAAACAGTTTTCCTGGTCTCTTGTAGTCTTTTCTTATATTTTGGAGATAAATCAACATAACATATGTATGCCAAGTGCTTATAACATGTGAAGTGCTGGACTAAGTGCTGAGTGAATGCAAGTATAAATGGATTGGCCTCTGAAAGTCCCACTAGGAATGCAGTGCAAGCATCCTCCACCCAGCATGGTATCTGCTTCACCAGGGAGACATTTCCAAACAGCAAAAGGACAATGTTCTCTTCTAGAAGAACTAGAAGACGCAGGTCTAACAAAGGAGCAGCCTTCTCTAGGTAAACGTTCTTCTCATATCCTAATCCATGTTTTAAAATATGCCCATCTTCTTTCTGTATCATTATTCTGTATCTGTATCTTTCTGTATCATTCTCTGTCCAATTGTCCATTCTTTTTTCATGCAATATTGATTCTTTAAACAGCCTCTCTCACTGGGAGCCATATAAAATGGGTTGGTGACATAGAGAACGGACTCTGATGAATGTTTTATTTCCTTATCTGTCATTCTTATCCCTGGACTTCTCTCCTATCTCTGGTTACCTGTTTCACTTAGCTGGCCAACTGAGAATTAGATGAAGGATGAAAATAAATTGGCAGATTGCCTTTAGCTATGAGACAAGGGTTCTTTCTTTCTGTGGTTTAGTTTCACAAAGGGTTTTGTAGCACTGGAAGTTTTGCTACAAAGCAGCAGGATCTAAAGGCTGCACCCCAGAAGGTTGAATGAAGAGGTCAGTGTCCTTGGCTTCATGCTGCCAGGTTTTGATGCGAGGAACTCACTTATACCTCTTCTTGTCCTTTATCTGCACTTGGAAAAATTAACTTTGAATTACAGTAGATTATGATCATTATTGTTTTATGTTTTATTTGGAAATAAGTTCAGATTTACTAAAGAATGTGCCTGACTGGAGCCATATAGTTTGCAGCCTGAATGGGATCGTGGAGCTGCTTAGGATCATGTACAAAATCACTCTGCATCTAAAAGAAGCGGTTTTCAATTAATTTATAATGTTTTTATTATGCTTTTCTCATTACAAAAGTATTTCATGCAGAAAATTTGAAAAGTACAGATAAGCAACAAATAGATACATAAAACCACTTGAATCCTGTTGCCTAAAGATATCCACTGCTAAAATTTTATATTATCCTTTAGGCTTTTAAAATACATATTTAAATATAGGCAGTATTACACTGTTCACAGTATTTTTAAATTGCTTTTTCTCTCAGGAGCATATCAGAATATCTTTTTATGTTATAACAATCTTACGCAATATCATATTTCATGATTGCATAGTATTTTGTCATATAGACAAATCATAATTTATTTAAGTCTTTCCTTGTTTAGGGATCTTTAATTTATATCCAACATTTGGTTCTGCTAAACCCTTCTGCCCTAAACATCTTTGTTGCTAAATCTTTGTGTACACTAATAATTTATTCTTGGCTGAGCGCGGTGGCTCACGCTTATAATCCCAGCATTTTGGGAGCCTGAGGCAGGCAGATCATGAGGTCAGGAGTTCAAGACCAGCCTGGCTAACACAGTGAAACTGTGTCTCTACTAAATATACAAAAGATTAGCCACGTGTGGTGGCACATGCCTGTAGTCCCAGCTACTCAGGAGACCAAGGCAGGAGAATCGCTTGAACCAGGGAGGCAGAGGTTGCAGTGAGCCGAGATCGCTCCACTACATTCTAGCCAGCCTGAGTGACAGAGAGAGACTGTGTCTCAAAATAATATAATTTATTCTTTAGGATCGAAAAATGTGAGTACAAATAAATAAATAAAAATGTGAGTACAAAACATTTAAGGGTTTTTATATTTGTTGTCCAATTGACCCCAAGAAGGTGATATTAATAGATTTGTCTGCTCATTGAATTATATATGGGACGATAGTTGCAGTAAACTATTTAAAAATGTTACCTATTTGATAGATTAAAATACTGTCGTGTTATGTGCTTAAATTTTCTTGATTACTTACTGAAATTAAACAGTTTTTGGATTTGTATAATAGAGTTACTGATTTCTTAACCCATAAATAGCTATTTATTTCCATTTGTATATGTCTACATTTCCAAGTATTAACATATAAAGCATGGGCTATGGAGACACATTGTCTGGGGTTTAGGATAAGCTCTGACACTTTTTGTCCTGCTTAGAAAGGCGTAACCCCAAGACTATATGAATATTCACTCCTATTTTTTTTTTCAGATACTTTTTGATCCCATTTTCTACTTATCTACATTTTGAATGCTGTATTAGTGGCTGTGCCGGTTGTTCTGTTTGCTCCATCAGAACCATTCCCTCTCCTTTCCCAGCGTATTCCGTGCCACGTGACGTTGCAAGAATGTTCTGCCTCAGTGGGCTGCCTTGCCTGCTGGCTTTTGGTTGGGTCCAAGAAATGCATGGCAGAGAAAGAAAAGGAGGAGGCTAGAACACCAGATTGCAGAGAGCAACATGTGCTGGGCTGAAGGGTCTGGGTTGAATTCTGTGCTCAGCGGGCAACTGTGAAGGGTTTTAGTTGGGGAAGTAAGATGATCAAAGATCAAAGTGATCAATAAAGACAGTTAATTTGATGGCATTGGGTAGGTTTGAAGACAGAAAGGCCCAGGAGGAGGTCAAGGGTTGCAGCAAAGAGGTCAAACTTGCACATGATGACTGCGAGTGATGAAAATAACAAAACACTAACTTAAGAGACATTTTCAGAGAAAATGGACTGGTCTTGGAAACGGGCATGTTAGCTGTAAGGAACTGAGTAGTAACACTGCTAGTATACCATCTTCTACCTCTGCCTTCAGCCCTTCTAGAGCGAGATCCCACATGGATCTTTGCAGGAGACCCTACCTGGCCTGATAAAGAGCATGGCTTTATTTGTCATAGCACTAAAGCCAAACAATATTTCTGCGTTTTTCTCTTTTGTTTGATCCCGGGTCTTGGAATTTTGTAATTTCTTGAAAATTTAACAATAGCTAACTTCACCAAGTACTTCTCTCCCCTTCTGTCTTATTTTTTGTTGCATTAACATATTATTCCACTTAATATTTTATTTCTAACTGGCCTAAAAGTGATTGCATAATCAGTTGGAAATATGAGTTGGGATGCAGCCTGGAACAGGAAAGAGCCCGGGTCTGGTGCAAGCAGAGATGCTTCCAAGCAAAATGGGGCAGCCCACAGGCTGCACAGCCTGCTCAAGCATTGCGCTTTGGTAACTGCTTTATCCTCTAAATCCTTTTCTTGAAAACATGACTTCATCTGGGGACAGTATGTAAGAAGGTGGGAAGGAGTAGGAATTTCTTCCCTGAGAGGTATGATAGATTTGGCCTTCCTTGCTATCGGTACTGCTTCCTCTTGGACATTTTTTGAGATAATAGTTTTGGTCTGATAAGTTAGCGATGGTAATTGTATTGAAAATTCACCTTGGCAATGACTTCACATATTGTATAATCCAATCTCTTCATTGTGCCAACAAGGAAACCAAAATTCAGAATTCCTTTTTTCTATTCTCTTTGGTCTTACCGCACTGAAAATCCCTTAGTTTTTGTGAATCAACTCTATGATTAGTTATAAGGCACATAACAATGTTCCTGTCAACAATGAACTGCATGCACTATGGTGGTCCCACAAAAGACCATGTTTTTACCGTATCTTTTCTGTGTTTTGATATGTTTAGATGCACAAATACCACTGTGTTACAGTAGACTGTAGTATTCAGTATAGCAACACGCTGTACAGGTTTGTAACCTAGGAGCAGTAGGCTATGCCATATATCCTAGGCGTGCAGTAAGCTACACCATCTAGATTTGTGGAAGTTCACTGTATGATGTTTGCACAACATTGCCTGATGCTGCATTTCTCAGATCTATGTTGTTAAGTGATGCATGACTGTATTTGGGTAACTTGGAGGTGCCTGGTAAAATGCGACAACCCCCATGACAAGCCTGTGGCTCTCCTCTGGCCCTTTGGTGATCTCCGCATGTCCACAGCACCCATTATATATTTTATATTTGCTTTTATTTCCAAGGGAGTTGATTCTGATAAGGACTAGAGCATGCTCAGGGTTATGTAGGGAGTAAGTGTTCTTTGCTCAGCGGGATTTAATAGATGAAGCGGAGGAGGAGATGCAACTGTGACCTGTGGGACAAAAAGGCAAGAATTTATCTGGAAAGACCACATTGGTCCTCCCAAGCAGCAGAAATTCTGCAGGATTAACTGGTTTTCAGTACAAAACACTTGCACGACTACAGTGCTATTCACTTTCTCACGGTTTTAGATTTTCCTCTTTATAGATTTCTCTGAATCTACAAAGAAGCTTCGGAGAAATTACTGTATTGTAATTTTTAAGAAGTTCTCCGAATTTTGTGTCATGAATGTCTTCCTTAGGTGTTCAGAGATATTTATGTTATGTATCTGTATCTATCTCTCTATTGTAATTTCTTAAAAAAGTTCAAATGCCTGGGAGAGCAGCTCTGAGAAGTTTGTCGGGGAACTTTCAAGAAGGTTAAAAGTGAAGTCCTAAATGGAATTTGCTAAACTGTTCTTGGGGAAGCAACCTTGGAAAAACCATTCTGTGGTCAAATGCGTTTCAAGTGGTTTATTCCAGCCCCTTTCTGGAGACTCACGATGCCCATGAAAAGGTCTGAAACTTTCTGGAGGAACAGGCAACAAAAATGAGACAATGCAAGATTCTGTCTAAATCTCTTTATCATAGTGTTTCTAAACACAGGAGACTTGATAGTCTTTTTCTGTGTCTTAACATTCCAACAGAACAATATTTTGTAACATACTTTGGGAGAACTACTCTTGGAGGAGTCCTATTAACAGCTATGAAAGCTTTTTTGGGGTGTTTATTTGAAGCCCTTGGGTCTCAGGTTAAGCCTGCCAGGGGCCAGAGACAAAACCGATCATGATGTCTCTTCTTTACTTTGTTGGGGTGCAGGTGAGCACCAAATAAGGTAAGTAGTAGGACTGGAGAAGTCCTAAAAGCTCACAGTTTAGGGTAGGAGGGGAGGTGTCTCAGTGGGAGGTTGTCAGACTTAAGGCCTGGAGGCAGAGTCTACACATACCTCAGTGTAGCTGGGATACGGCTTCCTCTTCTCTTTTCTGTGACTGACTTCTTTTTATTTTTTTTGGGATGGAGTTTTGCTCTTGTCACCCAGGCTGAAGTACAGTGGCTTGATCTCCACTCCCTGTAACCTCCACCTCCTGGGTTCAAGCGATTCTCCTGCCTCAGCCTCCTGAGCAGTGGAGATTACAGGCACCCAACACCACGCCCAGCTAATTTTTTGTATTTTCAGTAGAGACAGGGTGTCACTGTGTTGGCTAGGGTGGTCTCAAACTCCTGATCTCAGGTGATCCACCCGCCTTGGCTCCCAAAGTCTGGGATTACAAGCGTGAGCCACTACGCCCGGCCTTGTGACTGACTTGTTGAGTTACTGCCTAGGAGCTTGGCTGAAACTGTTCCCTGGCTAGATGGCGGCCACTGTTTTCTGCTGGAGGCCACAGACAGGCGGGATCTGCAGGTACTCTGGGTCCATCCTAGGTGTGCAGCACTGTTCTGGATGCCTAGGAAGCCACTCAAAGAGACAGACAGCCTCACTCTCACCTTTCTCAGCTAAAAATCTAGTTGAGAAGATATGGCGTATACATCCAAGGTATCAGAAAACGTAAGATGTGATTGCATGCTCTGTCATATGGTGTGGATTTTAAGGTATCATAGCCTTCTGGAGAAGTTGAGAACATCTATGAGCCAGGAGGAATTAGGAAAGACTTTCTTAGGGTGTGGGAAGAAGTAGTGTGGAAGAAATAAATTGAGTTTGAAAAGCCAGGGGTGAAAGGGAAGGCTACCAGGCCAGCGAACCCATGTAGGGGATGGTCCAGGGCCTGGGAGGAACACAGGATTTGTCTTGGGTGGTATTAGCAAGTCTCGTTAAGAAGTCTCAGGCCTCCGCAAAAGGTGTAACACTTGGCAAAGTTTTTTGATCAGGGGTGCAACTTGAACATCTCCATGAAGTCTTCTTTGACCACCCAAATGTCTTCCCTGACTGGAGTGGGGTTATGGTGGAGCAAGCTGTTTGTTATTCACAGTTGCTGGCTTGCTCATTTGTTCTGCAAGTACATCTGACAAGTTCACACTCTGGTAAGAAGAACCAGGCTGAGAACTATCATCTATAAAGTAGTTGCCAACTTTTGGAGGGCTGGGAAAGGAGGGGCCCGTTCAGTTACTTGTAGATTCTTACCCGTTTTTCAAGAACGATGAGTTGGAGTCTATTCCGTTGTGTTCTGTGGAGGCTGTCTTTCTTATTGATGTGCACTAGGCTGCCAGCCACCCTAGTCCATATTCTCTCTCTACCCCATGGCAGGGACTGGAAGGATCTGTAGCTCTTTGCCAATTTCAGAGCAGACCTTGTACCTCTAGGCACAGTCCACCAGATGGTGCAAAACAAAATGAAACACTCATCTTGGTCTGTCCAGCTTATCAAACCCAAAATTGGACAGCGGAGGAGAGGACTTTCTTTCCTGGAATTTTCCAATTTTGAGTTCAGCCAGAATGGTACGAAATTGCACAACTGAAACTTGAATAGAAAGTCTGAAGTAGCTTTAAGGATGAAAAACGTTTTTGTGTGCGTACGTGTGTGCATACCGCCTGTGTGTGTTTGTGATGAGATCTTATATGGAGGCAGAAAGGAGACATTTGCCTATGTGTGATTGCCAGGAGTCTGGAAGACCCCCTACCCTCACTCCAAATATTCTTTCATCTCCTGGCTCATGGCTGCACTTGCATGCCACAAGGTCATAATGGTGTTAAAGTGTTAACATCCTAGCGAAAAGTCGTAATAACACCTCATATTTATTTAGAGCCTTGCATGTACTTTCATGTATATTATTTAATTTCAACTTCATGCCAACCCTGGAAGGCAGGTGATGCTGCTGTATTCTTTTTTTAAATGAGGAAACTGAGAGTCAGAGACAGTACCAGAGATTCCCCCGTTTACACCCTTGGTCAGTGCTAGAGCCGCTAGATCAAGTGGAGAATGTCAAGGGCTGAATCTCCTTCTATTTTTCATTACACTGGGATGAATTCTGTCTTTGAATAACTAGAATCCAGTTTTTTAAATAAACAGATTGTGAGAGGGAGAAGGAGTAGAAGAGTGGAGGGAACTGAGTTCTTTACAGAGGAGAGAACAAGGACAGTGAGGGAGACTAGGGCCCCCGAGATGCAATGTGCGTTTGCAGATTTTCTTGAAGCAGTTGTTTGGTGTGTGTGTGGGAACTTAGTTTGTTCCTATTTTCTAGTTTCTTCATTCAAAAATTAGGCTATTGATTTGAGATACTTCCTTTTTAAAAAAAGTATGCATTTACAACCACAAATTTTCCTCTACAAATTGTATTAGCTATATCACATAAATTTTAGTCTGTTGGACTTTTGATTTCATTGATCTCAAATCATTTTCTTATTTCTCATTTGATTTTTTCTTTGACCGATTGGTTATTTAAGAGTGTGTTGTTTAACATCCACATATTTGAAAATTTCTCAAGTTTTCTTCTGATATTAATTCCAAATTTTATTACCTTGTATTTGGAAAACACATTTTGCGTGATTTAAGTTCCTTTAAATATATTATGGCTTGTTTTATAGTCTATAATATGGTCTATGCTGAAAAATATTCCTTATATGCTAAAGAGGACTGTATATTCCACTGTTGCTGGATAGAATGTTCTATAGTTGTTTTTCAGGTCTAATGGGTTCATATTACGCCCACACTTTTTATATTCTTGTTGATCTTTTATTATCCTCCCATCCATATACGTGGATTCAAGTCACTGTTTGATGTTGTTTCTCTTCAGCCTAAAAACCTTTGAGTACTTTTTACAAGGAAAGTCTGCTGACAATAAATTCTCTCAATGTTTGTAATATGGAAATATCTTTATTTTGCCTTAAAATTTTAAAGATAGTTCTGCTATTTATTTTAATTGACTTTTGTCCTCAGTACTTTGAGTATGTCATCCTGCTGACTTCTGATCTCCACTGTCTGTGATGAAAAGTCAGCTGTGAGTCTTACTGGGATTTCTTCCTACATAACAAGTAAATTTTCTGTTGCTGTTTTCAAGATTTTCTCTTTGTCTTTAAACAATCGATTACACTGTGTTTTGCAGTGACTCTCTTTGCGTCTATCCTACTTTGAATTCTTTGGGTTTTTAGGATGTGTAGATTAATATTTATTGTCAAATTTATGAAGTTTTCAGCCATTATTTCTTTAAATATTTTTTCTTCTCCTTTCTTTCTGGTATTCCTGTTTCATATATATTTGAATGCTTAATGTTGCCCCATGTTACTATGAGACTATGTTCATTTTGCTTTATTCTCTTTTTTCCCTCTCTTATTAGATTGCATAACCTCCACTGATCTATTTTTGAAGGTTTCTGATTTTTTTAAATTCTTTCTTCTGCCAGTTTAGATATACTGCTTAGACGCTCTGGGAAAATTTTTTTATTTCTGTTATTTTATTATTATTTTTTAGCTCTGGAATTCCTGTCGGTTTTTAAAAAATTATTTTTATCTAACATTGACACTATTTTATTAGACATTATTATGATTTTCTTTAATTATTTAAATATGACTTTCTTTAGTCTTTTGAATATATTTCTTTTACCTGCTTTGAAGTACTTACTGTCTGTTAAGTTAGATATTTAGGCCTTCTCACAGACAATTTCTGTTGCTTGCTTTTATTTCTGTGTATGAGGTCACATCTTTCTGTTTCTTTGCATATCATAATTTTTCATCAAAACTGGACATTTTAGATAATATATAACAGCAATTCTGGATACTGATTTTCATCTCTGGAATATAAAAATGGTAGCAGAAATAAAGACACCATTAGATTCAACTTCTAATTTATTGTCTTGCCTCACCTTTTTAAGAAAGTCTAGTCAAATGTTAAGGCTTACTGAATAAAGAGAAATAAAGAGCTATGAGGAAATAGAAGGAAATAAAATTTAATAGGAAATAAAAGATTGAGGCCTGGCATGGTGGTTCACGCCTGTAATCCCAGCACTTTGGTAGGCCGAGGTGAGCAGATCACCTGAGATCAGGAGATCGAGACCAGCCTGACTAACATGGAGAAATTGTCTCTACTGAAAATACAAAATCAGTTGGGCCTGGTGGTGCATGCCTGTAATCCCAGCTACTTGGGAGGCTGAGGCAGGAGAATTGCTTGAACCCAGGACATGGAGGTTGTGGGGAGCTGAGATTGCACCATTGTACTCCAGCCTGGGCAACAAAAGAAAAACTTCATCATAAAATAAAATAAAATAAAACATTGAGCAAAAGTGTAAAAATTCTTCATTGTACAGGATGAGATAGATATCTCTTTTCTGCCTTCCCAGGTTGAATATTACTATATTTATAGGGTGAGGAGACAACTAAAGGGAAAATCAAAAGAAATTGAAATTACTTCTCTGTTTTTTTTTATTTTTAAGAGCTGCATTTTGATTTTGTACCAAACTGCTTTTTAAAAAAGGGTTATGAACTCTATCCTTCTGGAAAACTAACAAGGGTAAGACAAAGTCCAAAGGAGATGGAAAGGGGAGATAGCTACTCAGCATAATTTTTGAAATCTAGGCTGTAAGAGATAAGTGCTTTGAGCTTTTCTTCTTACTCATCTAGTGTAGGCAGCTAGGAGAATGAATACAACACATTTTACAGAGCAAAATCTGTACAATTAGGAGTTTAGATTTGACTAAATTGTGTGCTTGTGTGGTGTATGTCTGCCTGCATCCTTTTTCTTATTTTCTCATAATAGCATCTCCTTTCATCTTTGGAAGCTCTCTTGTCTATTTCTCACGTTCAGGAGAAGCACTTCCTGACAGTACCTACCCATCTAACCTCACAGATGTGGGCCTCTGAGCACATCTTTTTGTTTGTACAATTATTTCTCTATATTCTAGGAACTTTACTGTATTCATGCAATACATTTTTTCTACCTTAGGTCAATCAAAATCTATTTATGTTAATTGCAATTTTAAAATCCCTAGATACCTAAACCCATATGATATTTGTCTCTTTAGACCTTTATTCTAAGTCATGGGACTAGCTTTTCACAGGTTAATATTACCGACCAAATAACATTGATGATAAGGTGATTGTCTATTTCAAATTCAAAGACAGGAAAAAAATGAATGACTTTAGAATGAACAATTTGTTTAAGAGAGCTTAATACTACTGGTCCATTACTTATCAGTACAGAGGAAATGTTGAAAGAATAACTAGATGCCAAAATGACTACATTTGGAATTTGAAGAGGGAACTAGAAGGAGAGTGGAAAGAGGCCAAGCTATTCCTTTAAATTAAAGAGGAAAACAAAGAACACACTGTAATTCGGAAAGCAGCAGGAGAAAATCCTGCACACACCACCAAAGCAAACTGTGCCAGGCAATTTCTTCCTTAAGTCCTATCCCACTGAGACTTTTCGGCAGCCTCTGTGTCACGCCTGATGTGAGCTTTGTGGCATATTTGGTCTGCTGGTTGGAGCTCTTCCTGTTAGCTGGGTTACTATTGCCACTGCCAGTGCAGGGCCTGTAAGCTGGTTCTGCAGTGCTGCACACTGGCACTTTTCCATCCCAACGTTCACCTGCCCCCACCTCCCCTGCCATGCCTCCCCAAAAGCCATTGCCTTTGTCCTCTGTGTTCTGTTGCTGGGAGTTTTGCTGATGTTATGCCAGGGCTCTTTGGTTATGCCCCCGATATGCCTGCTCTTGTCTTTCTCAAAGATGACAGTATTCTGTCCTCCTTTCTAGAAGCAAGAGCAAATTCATTAACAGCTCTCTTTACAACCTTCCTCTGCGCCCCCTCCACAAAGAAAAACAAACAAACCGTCTGATCTTAGCTCACATACATGTTGAACGTTGTTCAACAAGAGTTCTGCTGGTGAGATTTTTCATTCAGTGGTTCTCAAAGCTCAGAAAACAGAAGATCCCTATGTGAAAACCAAATTCCAATTCCATAACGTCAGGCTTTCACCTTGTTGTTTGTCTCGGATGAGAGGAGGCATCCTGAGGCCTAGCCATCCCTGCAGATGTACTGGGTGCAGTCCCATATTTTTTCTGATTCCCAGATTTCTCACTTTCTCTCTCTCTCTCTCTTTTTTTTTTTTTTTTGTTATTTTGAGACAGAATTTTGCTTCTGTTGTTCAGGCTGGAGTGCAATGGGGTGATCTCAGCTCACTGTAACCTCCATCTCCTGGGTTGAAGTGATTCTCCTGCCTCAGCCTCCAGAGTGGCTGGGATTAAAGGCACCTACCACCATGCCCAGCTAATTTTTGTATTTTTAGTAGAGATGGGTTTCACCATGTTGGTCAGGCTGGTCTTGAACTCCTGACCTCAGGTGATCCACCCACCTTGGCCTCCCAAAGTGCTTGGATTACAGGCATGAGCCATTGCGCCTGGACTGATTCCCAGATTTCTCACTGGAGGACTTCAGTAAATATTATGTCTTATGGTGATACTTATAATACACCTGTCACAGCTAAAGCATATACTCTTTTTCCTTCTCCTTTCTTTCTCATTTTACAACAATAATCTCACTATCTTTAGGAGGCAAATCCTGCTAGCTCCTTCAGTGAATTTGCTTTATGGCTTCAGCTTCCTCCTATCCTACTCATTCTACCCCAAACACATGCAGTTCCCTGAAGTCGCGTTATCATGGCCTCTCTGATTGTAAGCAATCCTAAAGCATCAGCTTTTGATGTGACCATATATTTTGAGGAATTCTGCACATTAAGAAGGCAGATAGGCACCTTACCCAGAGCAAGTTTGACCCATTTCCAACAAATACATTTACCGATTTCAACAGACTCCTTCAGATACTAAATGTAACTGCTCATGCTGACGTGTAGGTGACTCACGTCACCACTCCTCTGAACATCTAGTGTTTGAGCATTAAGAGGTTGTAAACTTCACTTTTTCTTTCGTTGTAAAAAGACATTCATTGACTTACACATGACAGTCTGTATGCTTCACAAATTTGTTACAGAAAAAGGGAGGAAGAGGCTGGGAACAATGACTCATGCCTGTAATCATAGTACTTTGGGACTTCAAGAGCAGCCTGAACAACAAAGGAAGGCACTTCCTCTGCAAAAAAAAAAAAAAAAAAAAAAAAAAATTATACACACACACACACACAGACACGGACACACACACACACACAGACGGACACACACACACACACACGTATATATGTGTGTGTGTGTATATATATATATATATATATATATGAAAGAGAAAGGGGATAAAACTAGAGAGAATTGAGAGACATTTCAATATTCAGGAAATGAACCTTAGTGCTTTACCTCATTACTTTTAGACAAAGATTAAATTCAAGAAAACAAAGGCAAAAATGACAATGGAAGATGGATAAAATGTGACAGGTTTTAGAAAGACATTTTTAACACTGTAAGGCTGTATGAAAGGTCCTAAGAAAACATACCATCTTTTTTGATAGTAAGGAAAATATCTTTTTAAAAAACTGAAAAAAGCTGTGTCTTTTTACTTTGAACTTTTATCAGAAAGAGTGACATGTTTCTCACTGACTCTCTGTGTTAGGAAGATTCAGAATACTTCAGATTGAGGTTCAGTTCCTTTTAGTTAATTAATGTATTTATTTTACAGAGATGAGGCTCACTGTATTGCCCAGGATGATCTCAAACTCCTGGGCTCAAGTGATCCTCCTGCCTTGACTTCCCGAAGTGGTGGGATTACAGACTTGAACCACCATGACCAACCTCAGTTAGTACTTACTGAAAGCTTGTTGAATATAAAGGGTTTATCTGAGGTTTTCAAGTATATTACCTCTTTGACTACTCAAAATAATATTATAAAATAGTTATTATTATTGCCATTTTACAGATGAGGAAATTGAGGTTCATGACAATTAGTGATTTCCCTAAAGTCGAAGCAGAGAGTCAGATGAAAACTTTCCTAACGTTCTTAAACTGCTGCAAAACCAGAACAATTTTCTAGGACCCAACCAACACTAAAGGAAGTGACGATGAGAAGTGATCAGAACTCTCTAGAGAGTGGTAGTACATATAAGCAGACAATTAGAGTGTTGCCTAGGGCAGCTTTCTCCAAAAACCACGCAGAGCACCGAGGGCTTCAGGGGGTCACTAAATCCAAGCCTCAGCTCATAAAGGTCCACCAGTGCCCTGGGAGGAGGCCACATGCCCATAACTTCCCAAAGAACAGTATTCACAACTATTGGAAATGAGACAGAGCTATGCAAAAACCACCTGTACTCAACCACATACATTGTCATGTCTTTGTGACTGTGCAAAAGGTGTGAGTTTGTCATCATGGTAGACAATGAAGATTAAGGAAATCTATGAACACTTGAGTAACCTGTGCTTAGATTACATGAGTGTTCTGCCCGTAACCCCTGGCAGCCTGCAGAGACGACGGGCTCAGGCCAGCACCACGGAGCTTCACCATGAGTGGCACACAGGGGCCTTACTCCTGTTCATGTATTCTTGCCGGTCTTGTAAAGTCATCTATCTTATGAAGAAACCCTCCAGCTCTGCTCACTCCTCCAAATCCATGCTCTGTTCCTGACCACATTAAAAGATTCTGAGTGCAATCTTGCCCTGAACCAAACATTTTACTCATGCTCTGTTTATGTCCTTGTCTACTTTCTGTGGGGGTGAAATCTATTTCAAAATGAGACGAGACTTTAAAAACAATTGTTTTATGGAGTGAAGACAGCACAAGATTCCAGGTTAGAGTGAACACAAGCTTTTCTGAAGAGCCGGCTTGGGTAGGGCCAAGTGGGGGTTGTGATGGTGGTTTAGTGTAAAGGACCTCTACCGTCTAGGAGTCAGAGACTGAGATATCAGACATGGCATTCAGAGTTACTGGTTGTATTAGACTGGGCTCGGTAGAGGGACAGAACTAATAGTGTGTGTGTGTGTGTGTGTGTGTGTGTGTGTGTGTATAAAGGAGAGTTTATTAAGTATTAACTTACATGATCACAAGGTCCCACAATAGGCTGTCTGCAGGCTGAGGAGCAAGGAGAGCCAGTCTGACTTCCAAACTGAAGACCTTGGAGTCTGATGTTTGCGGGCAGGAAGCATCCAGGAGGGGAGAAAGATGTAGCCTGGGATGCTAGGTCAGTCTCTTGTTTTCACTTTTTTTTTTTTTTTTTTGCCTGCTTTATATCCATTGGCAGCTGATTAGATTGTGCCCACCAGATTAAGGGTGGATCTGCTTTTTCCAGCCCACTGACTCAAATGTTAATCTCTTTTGGCAACACTCTCACAGACACACCCAGGATCAGTACTTTGTATTGATCCCATCAAGTTGACACTTAGTATTAACCTTCACACTGATTAACATTAAATAAGAGGTTTCTATAAGTAGATGTACGATATTTAATGAGAAGACAGGTAAGATAAGGTGTGTGAAAGCATTATGGTACTTGGAACACTAAACACACTGATTATTAGAATGTAGGGATTGGAAGTGGCAGAAGAACAGAAATGGGCCCAGGGGAAGCCATGTGGTTGAAGGGTTGAAATCCCTGCACGGCCTGGTATTGTTTCCAAGGGCACATGCTAGAGAGCTCAGAGGTAGATGTTTTAAATATGGGTTAGTTTTCTTCCTATTCTTCATTGAACAGTCAGTGGCTTGCTGGCCATGGATGATACCAATTGCTCTGATGATACAAATGCTTCAGTTTTCCTTGCTGACATTCACCTGATGGTTAAAGAGGACTCTGTTGCTTTCTTTCAGGTTCCCCCAGGGTTCTGAAATTCTGCAGCATGCAGTATCCTGATTGCACAGCTGCAGACTTAGAAAAATGTGATCACTCTTGAGGTGGCTAAAGTAGAATTGAGAACATCTGGGAACATCAAGTCAGCAGCTGTCTCTGGCTCAGAGGCTCTGCCATGTTTTCTTCTTTTGGGTGAGCCAGAGGAAGAGAATCCAGTACCAGAGGAAGAGAACTGCTCAACTGCAAAATTCCTTAATATGAGACAGGTAGGCCAGTGTTAGAGGAAGAAAGGCTCTTTTATCCTCTATAATGTTATCTGGAATGTTTGGATTGCTGAGTCAATGCGTAATTGACTTTTGAGATAGAAATAAAGTTTACTGCCACAGGTAAATTCCTGAACTTTAACTTTGGCTGAGCTAGAGGGTACCACAAGAGGTAAGACTGATTCCAGGATTTCTGCATTTGAGAGGTTTGGGCAGGACTCTAGTTGCCAGCCTGGGTTGGGGTAGGGCAGGGAATATTGGCCTGGCCAGGGATTTGTTAGGTAGAGTAAACGTACTGCTTTTACTTAGAGTGTGTACTTCACTAGAGTGGCTTGGGAATCATAGTGTTTCTGACTATGGATGGGGGCACCCAAGCCCCATCAGCAACTCCATAGGGTCAACTCAAGAGCAAACAGGTTGGAGAAGCCAGGTCAGTTGCTTGCTGAAGTGTAATGGACAGCACATTCACCACGGAGGTTGGGAAACATGGCTTCCAGTTCTAGCTCTGCTGACAGCGTCACACTATACAAGTCAGACTCTCTTTTCTTTAGATATTAGGTTGATAATACTGAAATTAGAGAAGGAGTCTAGATCAACACTATTTCACAGAATATAATGTGAGAAACACATGCAACTTCACATTTTCTAACAGCCACATTAAAAAATCAAAAAAGTATAATTATAATATCCTATTTTACCCCACATATCCAAAATATAATCATTCCAACAACTATCCAACATACAAACAACTGATGGGATATTTAACATTCTTTCTTGTATTGATTCTCTGAAGTCTGGTGTTTGTACTTACGGCATATCTCAATTTGATTAGCATGTTTTAAGTTCTCAGGGGCCCCATGTCACTGCCTCGTTGGACAGCTCATCTCTAGATGAGTCTAAAAGCCGGTCCAGACAGGCCCTCCTTGAACTGTTTTGCCATTGACTTAGTCATCCTTCTTCTTCTGGGTCTTCAACTCTCAGGGACCCCTGTGTCAACCTGAATACACAGAAGAAATAATCTGTGACTAGACCCTCTGCCCCAGATAGGCTATAGGCCTCCCAGGAACAAAGCAATTAACACCCCCACTTACCTTGGGAAATTGCTTTGCGATCCCGTGTGAAAGGAGATGATAAATACAAGTGTGAAGTAATTAGTCCTTGAACATTGCTTCTTACATAGTCACAGACGTAAGTGCAGTCTGTGATGCATGTTCCTGCCCGAGCCTAATTAACAATCTCCTGTAAAGTGCTACAAGATGCTCCAGATGAAAGGTGGTTAGTGAAAGCCAAACATCATCCCCAGCAACATTTAATCCTGCCCCTCCTGGGGCTACACCATTATCACCTGGACTGACGTCACTTTCTGCAGTTAGTAGCTCTTCTGCCAGGAAAAAGAAGAGGTGGGAGTGTCCAGGTCCCACCAGATGACCCATAAAAAAACAAAAACAAAACAACAACAACAAAAAAACACCCCTGGACTTTTGCTCCAGGGGCTTTGCCTGCTCATCCATTCTAAGAAGCCGGATCCCATTTTCTCCAAATTACACTCTTACTGCCTAATTGAGCTCTCATCTCCTTAAACTGAAGTCACTTAGGGTAGTAGATGAGTCAGAAACACCAGTGTGGTTTCATTTGCTTTGAAGGCAGTTTTTTTTTTCTTTTCGTCAAGTTGAGTTTGTCCTCAGGACAAAATGTGAAGGAGGTAGAGTTTATCTTTAACACATGCCTACTTTCTCTTTCTAAGACCTGCTGCCCTTCATAGGCACGTTGCTGTACTAATCAGGGTTCTCCAGAGAAACAGAACCATAGTATGATATAGGTGATCCATACATATCACATCATATATCTATATGATAGAAATTGTCTGACATGATTATGGAGGCCACGAGGTCACAATCCACGATTTGCAGAGAACCAGGAAAAGAAGGTGAGGTGGGAATAGCAGTGATGGTATAAGTCCCAGCTCAAGACCAAAGGCCCAAGAGCCAGCAGCACTGGTGTCTGACAGTAGGAGAAGACGGATGTCCCATCTCAAATAGAGTAAATTCACCCTTCCTCTGCCATTTCGTTTTATTTAGGCCCTCAGTGGGTTAGCATTGGATAGTGTACATCCATATTGGTAAGGGTAGTCTTTCCTTAGTCTTACTATCTCAAATGCTAGTCTGTGCTAAAAACCCTTCATGGACACCCAGAAATAATGTGTTACTAGCTATCTGGGCATCTCTTAACCCAGTCAAGTTAAGATATGCAATTACCCATCTCACTGGCCACCCGCCAGGCTTTCCCTCTTTTACTCCTACCCTGCTATCTCTAAAGCAAGCCCTGGACCCATATGTTTCAATTTCACCTTTGAAACTGCTTTCTCACAATTGCTATTTTCTTTTACTATATTTATTTTATCAGATGTGAAAACCATAATGGTTGATTTCGTCCATTCTTTTTTATGGTTAATTATTCTTCAACATTTACTTAGTATTCCTTATTTATCAGTATGCTTGATAGACAATGATCTGGGCTTTTGAGATGAGATATGCCTCTTTTGATCATTCTTTTTTTCTGCCTGCCCTTTTAATGCTGATTTTCCTCTGGGGTCCATCCTTAGACCTCTGTTCTCATTTGTTCACGGAATGTTCTCTTCAGTCCACATGGTCTCTCTAGGCTTTGAAGGTTGTCACTGTACTATTTCAGGGAGCCCCAGGATAGAGTTCAGTTCTATAGTGGTTGGTTCTTCTTCCCCTAAGAAATCTCAACTAATCCTCTGCCAGTGAACCGAAATGTGTATCACCAGAGTCTTCCTCATTCTTCACCATTAGGCTGCTGGATTCAGTTTGATTTGATTTGGTTTGACTTGATTCAATTCCTTTCCCTTCCCTTCTTTCCTTTTTCCTTCCTTCCCTGTAGAGTTCCTTCCTTACACATAACATTTAAAAAATTGATACATAGTCTTTTACATATTTATGGGTTACATTTGAGTGTTTTTTTACATGCATAGAATATATAATGATCAGTTTAGGGTATTTATGGATTCCACACCTTGAGTGTTTGTCATTTCTCTGTTGGGAACATCTAAAACCTCTCTGATAGCTACTTTGAAAAATACAATACATTGCTGTGAACCGTAGTTACCCTATTCTACTGTCAAACATTATAAGTTATATCCTTTATCTAACTATATGTTTGTACCCATTAACCAACCTCTATTCATCACCTTTTCCACACTCAGACCCTTCTCAGCCTCTGTTATCTATTATTCTATTCTCTACCTCTACAAAATCAACACTTTTAGCTCTCACATATCAGTGAAAACACGTGATATACGCCTTTTATGGTAGAATGTAACATCTACCTACAGTGAAGTGTATCAGGTTAATTGGTTTTGGCTGACATGACAAAAATACCATAGACTGGGTAGTTTAAACAGCAGAAATTTATTTCTCATAGTTCTGGAATCTGGTAAGTCCAAGATCAAGGTGCTGGCTGATTCAGTTCTTGGTGAGGACTCTTCCTGCTTTTCAGATGATCATCTTCTTGTGTATGTTCACACGGCAGAATGAGACAAAGAGGAAACAAGCTCTCTTCCATCTCTTCCTAGAAGTATACCAAACCCATTATGAGGGCTCCACTCCCATGATCTAATTATCTCCAAAGGTCCCATCTTTAAATACCATCATATTGGGGATTGGAATTTTAAGGCATGAATTTTGGGACAGACACAAACATTCAGTATAGAGCAGGCTCTAGTCTTAATTGTATATCATGATAAGTTTCCACATATGTGTACTTCTGTGTATCCTCCACCCAGTTCAACATTTAGAAGGCATGTAGCACCCTAGAAAGTCAACTCATGTACTTTCTCAGTTGCTACCATCCCCCAGAGGTAACCAGTTTTGAGACCTTTATATTTTTATTTTTTTCGAGACAGGGTCTCTCTCTGTCACCCAGGCTGGAGTGTATAAGTGGTGTGATCTCGGCTCACTGCAGCCTCAACCTCCCAGGTTCAAGCCATCCTCCCACCTCAGCCCCCCAAGTAGCTAGGACTACAGGTGCATGCCACCATGCCTGGCTAATTTGTGTGTTTTTTGTAGAGGCAGGGTTTTGCTGTGTTGTCCAGGTTGCTCTCCAACTCCTAAGCTCAAACAATGTACCTACCACAGACACCATTTTTGAAACTTTTGACCATAGATCGATTTTGCTTGTCCTTGAACTTCACATACATAGGACATTTTGTTGTGGGCTAGGGCGGGGGCAGGTACTTTGGCTTCCTTCACTCAATGCAATGTCTGAGAGATGTGTCCTGTTGTTGCATATATCAATATTTAGGACCATCTTTCTGATGAGCTATTCTTACTTGTATATCCTGCTGGAAAATTCAATGCTATATACCACAGCCAACCACACTATTTCTATATTTTAAAATATGAACACAGGTCACCTTTGGATCAAAAGAATTAAAACTGACGCTATAGAGTTTCTGGAATATTTTAATGAGATAATGTATATAAAATGCCTAGCACACTACTCAAGTAGCTAAAGTTGAAAAAGTTATTCAGAATTAGGGAAGGGCGAGATCCTTATTGTTCCTCTTTAATCTTAGTTGTCTACTTGCTTTTTAAGGAAGATAGGTGCTGAGCCATCTAGTGGTCATGATATTAATTGATATTTCAGCCTTTAATAGTACTAAATAAAACGATTTTGTGCTTCGGGGGGATTTAGAGATACATTGGAGTCTGCTTGTTTGTACATTTGCATGTGCGTTAATTTCTTGGGAACTACATATTAGGCTTTGATAGTACCTTAATTAAGCCTTCAGCGTGAGAAAAATAATCTAGATATTCTGTCACCTTTAAGCATAGAGTGATGTCTTTAATCACACAGAGAATCTTAAATAAATAAAATAGGAACCACCTTCATTTGGTGTGTCAGACTTACAGCACTGCTGAAGTAGTAAGTTATTCATTTTGCATAACCTTAATGCTTAAGCATAATGCGAATCTATGGTCATCATAGAAGCTCTATGAAACATTATAAATATCTAGACAAAGGGAAAAAGGAAACAAAATTTTGGGAATTTGGTGTATAGAGTCAGGAGTCTCCCACTCTGGGAACTAATCCTGGAACCTGGGAAAATGGTTGAACTTCAGATGTTTGGAGTCAGGAAAGAGTTATCCATTGCTAGGAAATTCTATAAAGGAAAGAGTAACTACAGGAATTAAATTTCCACAAATCTCCAATGCTATAGTTTTAGGCACTGCAGCTCAACTGCTGTGATACACACTTAACATGCTGTGTAGAAATGGCAAAATGCCAACTCCTTTCATACCCTGAATTGTCAGTTTAGCCTGGTTTGAACTTTTATAGTGATAACAGATTTTAAAATGGAAACAATAAGGAAACAGATTTATTTTACACAGATTTGCTTCCCAGCTCATTCTGTGGCCATAGTCCGTAACATTAAAAATGCCAATAGTGAAAGAAAATCACTTTCCCCCCTAGAGTTCCTCCATTTCTCAGCCTTTTCTTTTTATGTCAATGCAGTAAAAAGGACATAAGAGTGACACGATGATCTCTTGGCTGCTGAAAATTTGGGGCAGCTACAGAGCCTCTGAGTGGGCAGCAGTGATCAGAGGGGTAGGGCTCCTTCTGAGCAGAGGCTATGAGGATCCTCAGGATGAAGACATACAGCCACCTCTCTCTCCACAAGGAAGTGACAAAACACGGGATAAGCAACGGCCCTGACCTCGCTGTGCCTCTATCATCATCTCCAAATTCATGGTGTTAGTGGTATCTACCTCACTGGCTATGTTATTATTCATTCACTGAATGTTTATTATCCTTGGTATGGGATACTCTGCTAAAGGCACGGATGTGAACAAGGCCCGGAAACTCCTGTTATTGCTGCTGCTTCTTACTTTAATTTTTGTTGTTGTTGTTTTTTGTTTTTTGAGAGAGTCTTTCTTTGTTGCCCAGGCTAGAGTGCAGTGGTGTGATCTCAGCTCACTGCCGCCTCTGCCTCCCAGGTTAAAGTGATTCTTGTGCCTCAGCTTCCTGAGTAGCTGGGATTACATGCGTGTGCCACCACACCCAGCTATTTTTTTTTGTATTTTTAGTAGAGATACTGTTTCTCCATGTTGGCCAGGCTGGTCTCGAACTCCTGACCTCAGGTGATCTACCTGCCTCAGTCTCCTAAATTGCTGGGATTACAGGTGTGAGCCACTACCCCGGCCTACTCCTTTTTTTTTTTTTTTTTAAATCATGAAAATGACCTCTTTCATGTGAAGACTTGATGGCTTGCAAATGGGAGTATCAAAAATAAGTACTCTGGGTCATGGCTTTATGTGCAAAGGTCAAGGAGAGAGAATGTGTGTGGGAGAAACACAGTATGGTGTGACTGTAGCAATATGACAAGCATATCAGGACTTGAACCTCAGTTCTATGCCTTACTAACATGTGACCTTGGACAAGGTACTTGCACTTTCTGAAATTTCTTTGTGGAACAGAGATGATCATGCATACCTACTTCCTAGGATCGAGGTGAAGATCTGTGGGGTAATGCGTGCAGAAGGCAGAGGAGAGGACAGAAAGTGATCATAATTATTCCCCATCCATATCTTTACCACCTGCTCTTCCAATGATTTTTCTTTTTCACTTACTTTGTGCTGAGGTCCAGTGATAAGGCAGAGAATGAGGCAGTCCTCCACAGCGTGGAGAAGGCTAAGCCTGCTGCAGCACACACTTTGGCGAGCACAGCTTTCCTGGGGCTTGGATGGCAGCTACTTTCTATCTTGATGACCTGGGCCCACATCTGTGTTAGATGGCAGGTTAAGGAATATGGGCCATAAAAAAGAATTCTCCTCACTCAATTCATATGAGTTGTCTTCTGCATTTCATCGAAACTTCACCGTCAAGACTATTCTTGGGTTGAGTGGTGTAAAACAGGGAGGGAGGGAATAACTAATATATCAGGTTGTAGATGTTTGTTCAGTTAGCCCTGATATTCCTATAAGACTACTGTTAGGTCACAGGGAAACCTTTATGTCTGGATTAAATTTTCAGTGTGCAGAGGGGCCTTATTTTGTACAAAAGTTGTTTTTCTAAGAGGAAATGCAAAATAAACAAAGATACAAACAATCCCCCCCTCACAAAAAAAACACTTGGTTTGAAACCTACTAGGACAGTTGTGGGTTATATTACAGGCTCAGGCAGCCCTAAGCACATATGAACAATCCTTCCTTAATTTATATAAAACTGGTAAAGTTAGCCTTGGATTTTCTCAGAGCGAGAGATGGCCTTTTATTTAGCCACAAAAACTAATAGCTACCACCTGGGCTTGCTGGGGGCAGTTAAGAGCAGGTTATGCAGCTCTTGCTTGAGATAAGCACTGAGTAAGAATGTCAGGTTCCCCCCCCCCTTTTCCTGCTCCCCACATGCCACCCACCTCGGCTCTCCCAGATGTTTCAGATTCCAAGAATGTTTGCATTGATTAAACATTCTATTTTTTGTTTGTTTCCCCATCCTAGACCTTGAAAATGTTATCTCTACTTTTATTGCTTGAGATCAGGGTTATTTCTGGAAGGTGTGGCGTTCTGGGAAAAAATAAAAAAAATCCTATTCTGTTTTCTTCTCTCTCCTGGTTCTTTACTTTCATGTAAGTGGAAACTAAAGTGACTTTAATGGCAGCTGTGGTAGAAGGAGAGACTATCCAAAGTCCATCCTTGAAGGATTCAGCTGGAATGTTCCTTGAATGATGGGTACAGGAGTGCTTGTGAGCTTGTCTGCCATCTTTTTTTTAGAACCAGGCAGTCTTTGTTTAGCAATTAGGAGCATGGAGTTAATCCATGTGTGTGGGAAGGGGTGATATATGTGAGGTGAAGAGAGGTGAGGATGGTCTTACCTTTACATTCTGGGTAGGGAAATGAAAGGCAACAGTGCCAACGCATTGAGTTTCAGAAAACAAGCCACAGACTGGAATTAGTCTATCAGTTATTCAGTAGCTTAACTTTGATTCTAATGCACTTCACTGGTTTAGTACCCAGGTCACTGCCTTCAAGCTATGCTTGGGCTAGTGATCAGAGGCAACTAATATGGAATACATTGTGGACTTCAAGTTAGCAGACTTGAGGTAAAACTAGATCTTGTCCCTTCCCAACTCTACAGCTTTGGGCAAGTCAATGAACCCTTTTGAACCTCAATTTCTTTATCTACTAAGACTTGGACGATAACACCTGCTTCATAGGACTTGGCCTTTCCGTGTTCTTATGAGCAGTAAATGGAATAATGTATGCAAAAATTTAAATCCACTGTTTGGCATCTGGTGGATGATTTGCATTGTCAGGAATTTTGAAGTTCATAGAGTGTCCTTTCCTGAGGAAGGGATGCTTTCATGGGGCGTCTGTGCTCAAAATTGCTTTAAAATCACTGTTACCTTTCTAAAAGTGCATCTGATTTAGAGGATTCTGGTCAAGACTCTATTAAAATGCAAATTTTCATTGGTGGTTGTTCTTTATAAAGTTTACCCTTTTACTAGTTTGTGAAATAGGTGGGGCTTAAGAAAATTGAAGGGTATGGTTTTAGCAATGATTTGGGGGTGCTAATACCCCCAATTTAGAGCATCAGATGGGGTCCATGATATTACTTAGGGACCTGTCAAAAGTGCAAAACTCAGACTTACCACAGACCTGTGGCATCAGAATATCTTAGGGTAGTGTTGGAAATCTGCATTAAAAATCAAGCATCCTTGATGATTCTGTGCACAGCAAAGATTCAGAGCCACTGCTTTAACTGTTATAGGTCATTTATTACTTAGGCCGACCCTGGGATTTGAGCTCAGATTTTGATGATGTGGAAGGAAATTGAGGAAGGAGAGGTAGCCAAGGGTCAGATGAGAGGTGGAAGACAGAGACAGGAATAACTACAGACCAATTTTGCGAACTTCCTTGATGTGAGAACCATCCCTTGCCTCATTAAGAAGGATCACCTTCTGGAGGGTGAGACTAGGACCGATTTCCAAGCACCTTAGCCTGGAGCGAATCAATAACTTGCTTTTTCCCCCTTTCATGTTTTGAATTTTGCACAATGTTTTACAAAGGGTCAGTATTATGCTTAGGGATCCTTGGTGGGAGAGGACTAAAGAACGTTCTCCAGCCATGGATTGTTCCAGGGGGAACTTACTGTATTTTTCCTCTCTGATTAGAATAAGTGTAAATCACATGCTTGCTAGTAGCACAAAAAAATAGGTGTGAATTAAGTTGTTGTATTTCCTGAATTTAACTTTGCCTGTGTAATAATACTCAGCCCACATGAATGAAGGATATGTTTTTCTCCCAGTGACACATCTGTGATTCCTCCCTCTAACTCTCCCACCCCAAACATCCTACAAGAAAAGGAAGAGAGCTTTAGCACCAAACACAAGGAGGTTTCACACAATTTAGCAGGCCATGGTGGAGTTCCTGGAATGGAGTGGAAAGCCCAAAATAGATATCCAGGAAGAAAAAAGGAAATGGCTACAAAGACCTTACTTTAAGATTGCAGGATCCTCCTTTTATTGACACAATTGAGTCACGTGAATTTTTGGTCTTTGCTACCAAGAGGGGTGTTTCCCATGGATTGATTCATATTCCCTGTTTCCTTCCAGAAGGAAAGAAAAGGAAACTACTCTGATGATCTAAGTAATCCAGCCGTCAAAGTAGTAAGAACTCATTGATTTTAGGTTCACACAGAAGTGTCTGTGAAATAATGCAAGGTTTAGAGATTCTATTCCTGTAAAAATGCATTCATTCAGTGCATACTTACTGAGTGCCTGCTACATCCCAGGCACTGTGCTAAGCAATGAGAGACAGAAACTAATAGGAAATTGTCCTTGTAGTTAAGGAGACTTTTGTCCATTGCAGAAGACATAAAGCGAATGAGGAATGCCTGCAAAGTATGAACTGAATGCTGTGGGAGGCCAAACGGCTGCTTGGATTTTCTCTGTGATCCTTCATGTAGCTACAGCCCCGTGAAATTCAACAAAGACCACAGTTTCAAAGTTTAGGTGCTGTTGTGGGCTACACAGTGTTCTCCCCAAATTCATGTCCACCTGGAGCCTCAGAATGTGACCTTCTTTGGGAATAGGATCTTTGCAGATGTAGCTGAGTTGAGATGAGGTCATATTGAATCAGGGTGGGCTCTGATAAGAGGAGAGGATAGACAGAGTCACATGGGAGAGAAGACCATGTGAAGGTGGAAGCTGAGATTGCAGTGGCCAGCTACCACCAGAATCTGGGAGAGATGCAAGGAACAGATTCTCCCTCCCAGCCCCCAGCAGGAACCCACCCTGCTGACGCCTTGGTTTCAGACTTCTGGTCTCCAGAACCAGGAGGGAATGCATTTCTGCTCTCTTCAGCCACCCAGTGTGTGGTAGTTTGTGATGGCAGCTCTGGGAAATGAATAGAGTTGCTTGCTACAAACTGCATGTTGCTGTCTGTCTCCTTGCTTTGCTCCCGAATCTACTAAACACACACAATGTTTCTCCTGGCGTTTGAAAAACCTCCGAATACTGATAAAAAGGAGAAACAAACAGGAGACAGTTCAGTAACGCAAAAGTTTCCATGGTTACTTTCTTATTTGCCTTCTACTTTGGTGTTTTCTAATCAGGTTATTCTGGCTGGTTCTTAGCTCTTCAAAACTGATCATTCCCATGGCTGGAGTTATCTTTATCTCGGTTCTCACCTACTATCTTTCTTCACTTGAGCTATCTCCAACATCCTTTCTGAAAAGGTTTTGTCCCTTACAAAGCTCTCTAGCAGCTCACCTCATGGACTTTCTAACTCATGGTGCAATTGTAATTGCTGGCCTTACCTCGAAAGTTAGGTAGGAGGATAATGGCTATATGAATATGAGACCTTTAACCCGACAGCCTTCTGGTTGTTCTTACAAATACAGGAATTTTCATGTTGGGAGAGGAAAATCTAATGAAATTTTTTATTGTATTGATACAGAAGTTGAGGCAAGTGTTGGTGATTTTTGAAACATATTGGTAACCAGAGCCAGAATCGAGGTTGAATAAAAGGTCTTCTGCTTACCTTTCCAAGTGTTAGGCAGAAATGGAGTGGCCATTATCCCATAGAGTCCAGTGGTTAGGTACCAGAGGTTAAGGAGTTATCTCTCAGGTTGGATTATCTGGGAAAATTTTAAAAATTCGACTTCCCTTCCCCCAGCCGCATTATTAAGCAGATGCCAGATGGTGACTTGTAGACTGTATTTCAGTTTGCCCATTCATTCAGAAATTTTATGACTTTAGTTTCATATCCACAGGGTAAAATGTTTCCAAAGACACTTGATAATTATTGAGGGGATTGAATGTCCCTCCAGTATTCCCCTGGGATGCACTTAGGGGTAAAAGTATTTTTGAATCTATTTATTTTACTGTGTCTATGGGGGCTACCGGGTATATAATTTTGATAGAAAAAATAAGTTAAATTAGTCAACACGGTGGCCTGACTGATCCACATTCCCTCCATCCTCCCCAAATATGACTGGTTGTGAAATTTGTGCTAGAAAGAAAACCCAGGATTATGAATGGGCTGGACATGTAGAATATCTGTCATAGTTTTGCTTTACAAACCGCTGCCCACATCACTCTGCAAGCCAAGGAATAGGCCAACCAGACTTAAAATGATCACAGCAGCCGCAGGCTCTCATTCCCACTTCCAAGAATATGCCTGACTGGAAGGATAGGCTCTACCACTTATCAGAGATGTTGCTTCGTTACTTAACCTGTCTGGCCTCAGTTCCCTCATCTGTAAAATGGTGGTCACCCTGTCCACTTCTCAGGATTACTATGAGGTCAAGAGGTAAAGTTCATGAAAGAGTTTTTGGCAGACCAAGAGCTCTATAATTGGGAACTGTGCTTATTATTATTTTATTGATTGATTGATTGAGATGGAGTATCACTCTGCCACCCAGGCTGGAGTGCAGTGGCACAGTCCTGGCTCACTGCAACCTCTGCCTCCTGGGTTCAAGCAATTCTGCTACTTCAGCCTCCCGAGTAGCTGGGACTACAGGTGCATTCCAGCATATCCAGCTAATTTTTGTATTTTTAGTAGAGAGAGGGTCTCACTGTGTTGGCCAGGCTGGTTTTGAACTCCTGACCTTGTGATCTGCCTGCCTTGGCCTCCCAAAGTGCTGGGATTACAGGTGTGAGCCACCGTGCCCAGCCTATGCTTATTATTTAAAAGAATTATTATTATTATCTGTGAGTCTTTGTGTATAGTCTTACCATTATGAGCTTTTAAAATGGGAAGAAAATTACCCTAGCTTTATTAATTAATTGATTTAAGAGGTAAACTGTCTTTGTTTTATCTTCAGTCACATTTTAGCAGTGGTTCATCTGCTTATTAATGTGTGCTTTCTCACGGCTCCTAGGAAACAGGTCAGCTAAATGTCCTGTGGCCTCTGTCTGGTATTAGGTATCCTGGTGCAGGGATTCGGTGGCCGGAAGTAGGAAGAGGCAGGTCTTTTTACCCCTCTTTGGGTAAAAGTGTTATCACCCAATTAGCTGAGTTGTTTGGGTCCCAAAGTGCTCTTGCCTTAAAGGCTCCAAAGGGGACATCTGAAAGCACAGAAGAGCAGTTCATATTAAAATTTTGGGGACATCTGATTGCACTAACTCCTCTGGGCGAAGCAGATTCTCCATCCTACAGCAGTCACATTGATTCTCTTTTTTAAATTTAGAGATGTGGTCTTGCGCTGTTGCCCAGGCTGGAGTTCAGTGGCAGGATCATAGTTCACTCCAGCCTTGAACTGGCCTCAAGTGATCCTCCCACCCCAGCCTCCCGAGTAGCTAGGATTGCAGGGGTGTGCCACAGTGCCTGACTAATTTTTTGTAGAGATGACGTCTTGCTATGTTGCCCAGGCTGGTCTTGAACTCTTGGCTTCAAGCAATCCTCCTCCTGCCTCAGCCTCCCAAAGCCCTGGGAATAGACACGTGAGCCACTGCACCCAGCTGATTCTCTTTTGGTAGTTATTTTAGTTGCTGCTTGGTCCCTTGTCTTCCTCTTTTGTATGTCTCTGTTAAGACAAGGCACCATTTCCATTTTTACCTAAGAGGAATTATAGTTTGCCTCTCTGTGCTTGAAAGAAAGAATATGCTGATGTGTTATTAGGCTTGCTAACGGGTCTGAAAATATCTAAGATTAAAGGCACAGCATACTGAATATCTTCCTTAAGGAACTAATTTGGACAAAACACCAGGTATCTAATTACTAAAAATTGGAGTCTGTGGCGAAGATGGAAGGAGTTATTATGTTTAACAAATGAAGACATAGAAATGAAACTGTCACATAATCTATAGGCACATAAGTTTCCATCTGACCTGCTGGGTAGCTCTTTATAATAGAAAGGACACAGCATTTGGAATCGGAACATTTGAGTTGTGTTTCAACTCTGCTTGATACTACTGTGATTGCATTGGCTAAGACTTGAGTCTCACTGTCCACATCTATACATGGGGATAATAATGCCTGCCTTACCTGTCAGAGTGGTTGCAGTGATCAAATGAGGTTAATGATGATCAAATGAGTTTAATGTGAAAGTGCTTTGTACAAAATGCCATATAAGCATGATTATCCGGCTATGGCTCGATAAAAAGGGGCTTCATGTCCGTTTATATCTACTCAGTACATAGCTGATCTTGATCTCCAAGGAAATTAAGATCAGCTACTGACTTCATATAGAAAACTGAAGGAAAGTGTGTGCAAAACTCAAATCACTGATCTGTGGAAGCTTTTTGTCATTCCCAAATGAATCCAGGAAGAATTTAGCAGCTGAAGCAGTTTCGCTGCTTCATTTGCTTTCGAAACCTCAAGTTGTCTGGAAAATTACAGGGTTGGAGTGGCTAAAAAAGTGAAGCCACTGAGGAAGGCATTGCCGGAGAGGCCCTTGTATGGCCGGCACTGCTGAGTTCTGCTGCAGACACCACAAAGTCAGCTTTTTTAAACCAGAGAGCAGGGCTTGAGGAACTAAACTAACCAGGAGAGTCTTTCTGTGTTCAATTCCCAAGAGCCTGAGGAGGAAGTCAGTTTGCTCAAGCCTGCTCAGGAACTTTCTGGTGCAGGGAGGAAAATGGAAAAACAATGCTTCATGAGTAGGAGGAGGTGGAAAGTCAGAAATTTTGAGGCTCTTACTGTACTGCTGGACTAAGAAAGAGCCAGTGTGGGACAAGGAGAAACCATGTCCCTTCCTTGACTCAGTTCCTTCATCTCCTTATTGGCGGGATACACAGCTTGTCTCACGAACAGAGCCCTTGAAGGATCTAGTCAGAATGTGGGCTCACGTAGAAAGTACATACTGAGTGGCTTTCCTTCATTACATGATGGCGGTAGATTTTGGTCAGGACCATGAGCTATGGCTTTCATAGTGTGCCCAGTGAAGTATTAATGCTGACATGATTTTTTAAGTTCATAATTGTTCCCGTGTCTGGGCAATGGTATTAGAAAGTCAAAATGCCCAGGCTGGGCATGGTGGCTCATGCCTGTAATCCCAGCACTTTGTAGGGGCTGAGGCATGTGGATCATGAGGTCAGGAGTTCAAGACCAACATGGCCAACATGGAGAAACCTTGTCTCTACTAAAAACACAAAATTAGCCAGGTATAACCCCAGCTACTTGGGAGACTGAGGCAGGAGAATCATTTGAACCTGGGAGATGGAGGTTGCAGTGAGCTGAGATAGTGCCATTGCACTCCAGCCTGGTCAACAGGAGTGAAACTCTGTCTCAAAAAAAAAAAAAAAGAAGACCGTCAAAATGCTCTCAGTCATTAAAGGACAAGATTAGTCTCGCCTCTGTGGGCAGAAAGATGGGGCTGGGTCATGGCGGGTGATAACTCGGTGACGACAAGTCCAAAATAATAGTAATAGCTGCCTTTATCTGCCGGGTTCTATGCTTTACTCATTGTGTTTTGTGTGCACTTTTTTTCTCACTTAATCATCACAGCTGACTTATGAGAGAGGTAGTATCACCCTGTTTCTCAGAGTAGAAAATAATACTAGCAGAGCTTCTATAATTAGCTCAAAGACGTACATTTCTAGATGTCAGAGCTGAGAAAATAACTTTAATCTGAGGAATGTGAGTCCTTTTAAATTATCAGGCCCAGAGGGACATTAAAATGAAACACCAGTCACATCGTACTTCCTGCCTGAGCATCTCTCAAGCCCTTGCCATAAGTAGCTGTAAATTAACCTGCTAAGGCCACGCCGGACACTATAACCCACACCCTGTAGCTTAACAATATATAGGCAATCCAATAATCAATGTTATTTCTGTAGAAAAATGAGAATTTCTGACAAATAGCTTTGTGTCTATCCACTGTCTGTTTCCCTCTTTTGCTTTTAAAACTTCATTTGTAACTGCTGCTAATCAACATATATTTAGAGCAACTTGAATTGATGTTCCCAGGTTATAGTCTTTAAGCTTGGCCGAAATAAACTCTCTCTTTATATTAATTTTCCTTCAGCTTCTTCCTTTTAGGTCAATATATTCAAGATTTAGACCCGAGTATGTCTACAGGTGATATTGTATTGCCTTGACTAAACAAAAACTTGTTTCAAATTCCTCAATCTGTAGGGCACTGTGAAATGTGTTGTCTTACTCCCAGGCTTTACTGGGGTTTTCCCTCTCATAGGATACACAAAAGAACACAAATATCTGTGATATAAGTGTCTGAAGGAGGAGCCATATTCAATAGATGCTGGAATAGGCAACCGACCAGTCAAAGCAGGTGCTGGCATGAAACCACCAGTCCCAATGTACCAGTGGGGACAAGTTAATCAGCAGTCCCAGCGTTGGAGAAACGTTTTGAAAGCCACATATACTGCCACCTATCAAGTAGGATGAGGGTGAATTGTGATTATAAGGCCATATCTAGAATATAAGTTAAACCTTTTGTAACTCAAATTATAACTCAACAAACATCAATGACATTGATGTGGGACATTAGCTTCCCACCTCACCCTAAGCATCTCCGAGACACTTTAGTGCAATGCTTTAGTGCAATGCTTGTGTAACATTCTGTGGAATCTTCATCTCTGGACACCTTGTTGGCCAGGCACAGCTGTGTTTTGGTGATTGCAACCCCTTTGCCAACCATGGACTCCCCAGAGGGGCGGCTGCTCTCTCTTCACCTGCAGCAATTCCAACATCTTAAGGGTAGGTCAGCTCACAAACTTTTTCAGCTGTTTAGACTCTGTTTCATCCTGTTCTTGGGAATCTTTATTCCTCCTTGGCTGTCTGGGAGAATGCTAGCCACATGCTGTACAGTGAAACTCACCATCTTCTTTAACCAGTTTTATATCTAGACCAATGGAAAAATCATCCCTCAGCCCCCAAACTGCAAAGCACATGTTGGATTCTTGCTGTTAACTCTGCTAGGTACCATGTCAGAAACAAAAAGAGAAGAAGAGAAGGCACGTTTCCATGCTTGAAGAGTTTTTACCCTCCCTAGAGAGACAAGACTGATGTCCCCATGGAGATCAGATCGTCAGAGAAGGAGTGCTGCAGTCAGCTCTCTCCTTTCCTCGTACTGTGACCTTGCTCAAACCGCTCAACCTCATGCTGTGCCTTCATGTCCCTATATGAAAAGAAAATAACTGACCTAGATGGTATTTTACTGACATTCTAATTCCACTTTCTTCAGATTTCAGTAAAACATAAGACAACAGTGAAAAACAATTCATGACCTACTGGGAGAATCAGACATAGGTTCTGTGTAGACCTGGAAGGAGCAAGTGCAGTGGGTCGGGAGTGTTCGTAGAAGACTTGAAGGATGAGAAGGGACTCATTTTGCAAATTAAGGAACAATTAGGCTTGGATTTGCAATGCGTAGGAAGAATTTGGTCCATTTCTATCCAGGGTATAAAAGGATTAGGTTTGGGAAGTTACTATCTAAAATGAAATTACAGTTAGTGTATATAGTGGGGGAGTGGGTGGATTCAGGGTCCATTTTAGACAAATTTGCTATATTTCTGTCCTTAATTTGTTTTCCTAAAATCCAATTCCATTTTTGAGCTTCTTTCTTGCCCTCTAATTTAAAACAAGAAGTGGCAGCACATTTGTGTGTGTGTGTGTGTGTGTGTGTGTGTGTGTGTGTCTGTGCATGTGCATTTCACCACTTCTTGTTTCTGAATTCTAAGGGAAAAAACAGCTTATGTGTCTATTAATAGTTGTCTGCATGCTTTGTTTCTGGAATCCCCCACTCCCAATATTCTTTCATTATCTAAAGGGGTCCCCAAGTGTAAATAGTACTGTGGTAGCTCGTCTTCAAAGATGACCCCCCTGCATAGAATCATGCGTTGTCACACAACTGTATCCTTGCACCATCCTTTCTTTTTGAATCCCACTGGCCCTGAAACTCATTCCATGGAGAGATGGCGTAGTGAAGCTGCCTGACTTCTAAGACCAAATCATAGAAATCCCTGATGTTTGGGTCAGTGTCTTTTAGTATGTTAGCTCTTGGTCAACTCTCTGTTAGAAATTAGCCACGATGTAGACAGGATAACAACTGTGTTATCCTGAGATGTCATGCTGGGGAAGCCCAGGAAGGTGAGATGTTGTGTGAAAAGATCCCGGGCCTGTAGGTGAAGAAACCACATAAGAAGTGGATCCTCTAGAATAGCTGATGTTATGTAGATCAGAGACGGATCAACCCAATCTTTCCCAAATTCCCGTCACACAAAAATTATGGTCAAACAAAAGTGGTTGCTTAAATCCCTGAGTTTTTGGGTGTAGTTTTAAAGCTGCAATAGACAGCTGGAACAAGAACCGCAAAGCCGTGATACTATTCCTAGAAGTGTTTGCAGCAACAATTTACAATTTTTTTTTAAGTCGTGGAAAGTAATGTCGGAACAAAAAATTAAGGCCAGACTGTATCATTCTAAGACATTTTGATTTTATTCGATGAATAAATGAAAACTATTAAAGTTTCTGATTGGGAGAATGATCTGTTTGAATAAAAATTTACCTTGAAGTCTGGCTGATGCCTCAGAGAGAGAGAGAAAAAAATAAACAGAGCCAGGAAAATCAGTTAGGGAATCCAGGAAAAGAACAAGGAGGGTATAAAATAGAAAAATGGGGACAGAAATGGAGAGAAGGGAGTGGGCAAAGTATGTTGCAGCATTATCATAGACAGCATTTGACAACTAAGTAGACATGGTGTGTAAGGAAGCAGAGGAGAATCAAAAAGGACCTCATATTTGTAAGCCTTGATGACTTCAAATGGCTGAGCCATTAATAGCACCGGGGGACTTCAGAGGAGGATTATGTTTGAAGGTGGGGGAGGGGAGGGAGGAATATGATAATAAATTCAGTTTTGTGATATTTTATTAGCAATCGATTGCTGACTAACACATTTTCCTGAGGCTTAGTGGCTAAAAGCAGCAAACATTTACTATATCACATAGTCTCTCAGGGCAGACATCCGGGAGTGGCTTAGCTAGGAGGCTCTGGGGGTCTCAGGAGGTTTCAGTCAAGCTGTCAGCCCAGACTGCTGTTATCTAAAGATCTGACTGCGTCTGCGGGAGCCCTTTCTAAGCTCATTCACATGGTTGTTGGCAAGAGGTTGGTTTCTGGCCACGTGGATGTC
The DNA here is from genome assembly GCA_963573385.1 of Cacajao melanocephalus. Taxonomy (NCBI): domain Eukaryota; kingdom Metazoa; phylum Chordata; class Mammalia; order Primates; family Pitheciidae; genus Cacajao; species Cacajao melanocephalus. The sequence continues at coordinate 134,990 of CAUYLG010044720.1, forward strand.
TCCATAGAACTGCTTACAATATGGCTTTCCCCAAAGCAAGGGGTGCAAGAAAGGCAAAAAGAGAGACGATGGGGCGAGAGGAGGAAGGAGAGAAGGAAGAGAAAGAAGGAGAGAGGGAGGGAAGGAGGGAGGCAGAGCCAGAGCCCAAGCCCAGAAGACAGCCATAGTTTTTTAAATAATCCAATTCCGAAGTGATGTGCCAACACTCCTCCTGCATTCTATGTGTTAGAAGCAAGTCACTAAATCCATCCCACACTTGAAGGGAGGAAAATTAAGCTCCACCTCTCCTGAAAGGAGAATTGGACGGATTTTTAAAACCACCGTGGATGTAATGTTTAGCTGCTGAGAATCTATCTGAGCGAGGACCGCCGTGGACTATAGGAAATGTGCAGATGGAAGTCAGGATTTTGATGAGGGTGTACACCAGAGATTGAAAAATTATTCTTTGATTCATTTGACTTACAAATATTTATCACGCATCCCAAAGTGCCAGGCACTCTGTTGAGAGAAGGGGATTGGATGGTGAATAAGACAATTAAGTTGCCTGTCTTTATCACGCTGACAGCTTAGAGGAAAATTCAGATAAGCAAATAGGAAGTTATACATAGAAAATTACAGTACCTTGGCAATAGGAAATGGGGAGTCAGAGGCTGAGGTTTAAAATGAGATCCGAAGGATGTGTAAGAATTAAGCAGATGAAAACAGGGTTAGAAGAGAGACGCAGAGGACAGTGTGGGGATCATGTGGAAGTCGGGAAAAAAGAATGCTGTCTAGGAGACGGGAGCTGTTTCCAACCTGGCTGCTTGTGAACAGAATCTGGCCCAAAGGCGTATTTGATTTGGCCTGCATTCTGCTTTCTTTCTTTCAAAAAATGAAAGCGTTGCCAATATTTAAAAATCCTGGATTTCTGGTTTCTCTAGAAATTTGCATTCTCTTGTGGCATTTTCTGCTGGTGTGGAGATCCGGCTGTTCCCTTTCCAGATTTGCCCCCCTCCCCACAGCTCCCAGTTGATGCCAATGCTGTTGCCCTTGACTATCTCATTTACATTGTTAGATGGGCCCATTTCCTTCATTCCGACCCTCTGCCTTGCCTTCGTTCATGTTTAAATGTGCAATTCTTGATTGCATGTTTGGATGCAGCATCATTAGGTACGTGTTTAAATTATCCAAGATGATGGTAGATGTAGCATTAGGGGAAAAATTACCCTATCAAAGTAGTATTCTAGAAGGCACCACTGAAAGGTCTGGAAGGGAAGGGATGCTTGGCAGAGTGGTCAGAGGGGTGGAAGCACTTGGCCATTGAAGGTGAAATGCTGGAGAGGATGGTGTTAGTGGTGCTGCCATTGAGGATGACAGACAACAGGATGGGGAAACACTGGGGGTAACAACCTTTCCAAAAGAGTACGTTCTCGCAGTCCCCCGAAGGAGGATGTTAATAAGAATAGCCAGTCATCACGGAGAACTTACTATATGTCAGCTCCTGTTCTAAGCACTTTGCACTCATTATTTCCATTATTACCCTAGGAGTGCTAGGAGGAAGTACTAGTACCATATCATTTTTTTTTTTTTTGGCAGATAGGGAAACTGAGACAGAGAGAAACTGAGCTATTAAAATTAGGTAATGGCAAAATCGGGATTTTATCCACACCTTGTGACTCCAGGGCCTGAGCTCTCAACCCCCGACCTGTGAGAGAGGAAATTTGAAAGCTGCATCAGGACGGAATGAGCCAGCTTGGTGGGCTGGATGAACTGCACTTGGGAATGCTTCCTTGTCTCCAAGATTTGCAGAGACACCAGCCTCTCTAGAAGGAGCTAACTTCATTCTGGATGAATTGTGTCTTCTTGATTTTTAGCTTGTTTGTTTTTTTAATTTTGGGGCAGACTCCAGAGAGAGGCCCTCAGAGAGTGGTTGCTGGCAAGTGGGTGCCTAAGGCCTGATTATTAGTGGACTGATCTCAGAAGCTAGGGCAGTCTCAGATGGTGTCATGGTAGTCCGATGGCTGGTGTCTCTGGGTCGGATGCCTGGTGTTTTGAGGCTGACCTAAGTACACAATGCAGTCCAGGATTTTTATAAATCTGTATTTATTATTAGTCACAAGCACTGTCCCTGTTGGGCCCTGCCTTGAGCCTTATCTGTGGGGGTCTTGTGTAGTCAAGGGTGGCGCAAAGGTACACAGCTAGCCCTGGCGTGTTTTGTGGGCTGTAACTAAGCCTCAGAATGTACCCTTGCTCGGGTCTTGCTCACATGACTGGAAAGGTTCAATATTTACTATCTACAGCTCTCTGCTCCAGCTCCATGTTAGTCATAACCTCACTTTCGATTGAAAAATCCTGAAATTCTTACAGCTAAATCGCCTTCTTTCTTAGACCACATCTATCTGAGAAGGGGCAATTGAATTCACAGAAGTAGATAACTTGAGCTGTAAACATGGTTTATCAATTCAAATCTTTGCAATGTGGTTTGGTTTATCTCCTGGCCTGTCTTGAGTTCTGGGGACCCCCAGAGGAACAAACATAAACCCTTCTGGTTCCTGGTTTTGATAATTACCCTTAGCATCAGCTGCCAAGATTTCTTCCTAGCAGTATAGTGCCAGTTTTCCCTCTGGTTTTTCCTTCTTTTGCTGAATCAGAATAAAGCTCAGCATAGAAACCCGCTGTCTTGCAACATTTGCCTGACGTGCATTTCAGACTAACCGACAGCAATGTTGCTGTGGCAGTTTGGACTTCCTAGAAATAGCCTTTTCATAGTTGGAGGCATGTTTAAATAATAAAAGTAGGCTGTCATCCCTGGGTTATGGGTGAAGGAGCTATTTATAGATGAGCAAAAAAATCCCCAATGTGATAACTTACATTATTGTACAAGGACAATTGAAAATTCTTCAGAAGACAGATAGCATAAAAGGGATTTAAAATTAACCTCATCATGTTTTATTCATCAAGACCTTAAGTCGACTTATTTTTTTATGAAGGCCATATAATTTTGATTCCTTTTACCTCCTTTTAAAAATAAAACAGCAAGCCATTTAAATAATTATGCAAGGTCACAAACTGTGGCCCTACTGGCCTGTCTTGCCTGAAGACCCATTTGTTTTGCTCAATATAGAATTTTAGTTTTTGAGTCCTTTAGCCTGTGCTCATTCTTTCTAGTGTATATAGTCTGCAGTGCACTCTGCTGCAGCACTGTGGGCTGCTTTGGATGCCCAGTGGGTATCACCTTGTGCAGATCATGTTTCTTCTATGCCCTGGTCTTTGTGCATATCGCATGCTCAACTATTGTATCTTCCTTGACCTATTCTTTGAATGCAAATCTTACATAGCTCATACACTGCTTCCAAGAAGACACCTTAGGTTATTTTGGTCCATGGCCATCTTTTGCCTTTTTCTTTTTTTTGAGATAGGGTCTCACTCTGTTGCCCAGGTTGGGTTGCAGTGGTGCAATCTCGGCTCACTGCAACCTCTGTTTCCCTGGCTCAAGCGATTCTCCTGCCTCAGCCTCCTGAGCAGCTGGGACTACGGGCTCGCACCACCACCCCCAGCTAATTTTTGTATTTAGGGGTTTTGCTATGTTGCTAGGGCTGGTCTTGAACTCCTGGACTCAAGTGATCCTCCCCGCTGGGACTTCTGAGTTACCTGAGGGGGTCTTGTTTAGTCAAGTGTGGGGCAAAGGTATGCAGCCAGCCCTGGTGTGTTTTGTGGGCTGTGACTAAGCCTCAGAATGTACCCTCCACTCAAGGGAGTGGCCAGGCTTAGTGGCTCACACCACAAATCCCGGCAGGGATTACAGGTGTGAGCCACTAAGCCTGGCCACTCTCTTGCCTTCTTACTTCTCAATACATGTGATTCTCAAACGTTGGGGATTAGGCAGAGGAAATGTGACTATTGAAAAGTGTTATAATAATGTCATAATGATATTTAAGATCTTTGAGGACAGGTACCACACCATCTAATTGAAAATGCACACCTCAATGTTGGTCACAGCCTACACATTGTAGTTCTTTTGGACTGCACAGCATTTCAGATTTACTTGGTTCATTTGCTTTGACACTTTGAACAATGAATAATCAGACGTTGGAAAGTAAGAAAAGAAAAAGGAAGGAAGGAAGCAAGCAAGAAAGAATGAAAAAAGGGGAGAAGGAAGGAAATAATTTAAAGTAATATAATTCATAGCGAATCGCCACGATTAAAATCTGATCAGATCTTAAAGAACACCTATGACCGTCCCTCAGGTTGTGAGAAAAGAGAGACACAGAGAGTTGAGGTGACTAACTGAAAGTCACACTGCTGGTTAATAGAAGCATGAAACTCATTATGTAGTCTGCCAGTTTCCACCCCAGCGTCATTTCCCTCTTTCTCCTTCCCTCTGTGCATGAGTGTGTGTGCATATGTCTGTGTGTGTATTCACCCCCACACATGCTGGTATACATAGAGTATGTTTTGGAGGTCTCTCTAACAAAAACAAAAGCCCATTGACTCAGCGTCAGTCTTTTTGTGTTGATGGAACAAGACTAACTGAAGCTGTAACATTAGGAATATATAGTTAATTTGATTGTGAAAGTCAGGGAATCTAGAGATACATTTTAGGAAAGTTTTCATCTGTAATGGTTAAACAATTGTTGGTGCTTTCATGTGTCAAAAACCTTCAGCTAGCTAGAAAGCTTGAATGTCCAAACTGTCTCCTTCCACCAAGTTTACAGATAGTTAAGCTTGGATGGCATTTTAATTAATTTGCAAATGTGAAGCCTCAGCCTCTCTGAGTCTTTGGAGCAAGAGAGGCTCCAGGTGGAAGGGGTGCCCTTGCAGACAGTTTCTCTTGCTTTCCTGCCCTTTGTGTTGTGGGGGATTGATATGCAGCTGTTCTCCAGATGCCAGTTCTTTCCCATAAGCAGCTGCATCTCAGCAGGAGCCCCTTCTATCAAAGTGACAGCCTGCTGAGGCCTTTGGAACTCTTCCAGATGTAAGGCCTGTTGAGGCTATAAAACATAATCATTAGCATTATCTCCATTTTCGTTTTAGAGTCTCAGCTGTTAAAATTTCTTGTACAGATTTAGGGCTTAATTGTTCTCATTTTTCTTCATAGGTGTCTTCTTTTAGACAGCATGGGATCTTCCCTTGGAGCTGGTTTTCCTAAAAAGAAAGAAAGAATAGCTATGAGTAATGTTCTTTGCTTCTGGCTGGCTGGGAAGGCTGAGATTAAAGAGCAGTCTTTTCCCAGCTGCAGTTATATGGTTGTCTGTGAGCTAAACATAATCGTCCATGGCGTTCTTTTGCTGAATCACAGGCTTTCTTTTGCTGAATTCACTTGGATTCAATTTCTTCTTTCTTTTTTTCCTTTTCTACCTTCCCCTCCCTTTGTGAACACAGATCTTATCTTTCATGTAGCCTGGAGAGGATCTCTTCTTACTTCATCCTTCTTGGAATCTATGCTCTATTCAAGAGGTGCAATATAAATTTTTTTTTGTTGCGGGGGGAGGGTGTTACTTGAAGATTAACAAGCTAACATTACTTTGCATGAAGCAAAAGGATTTTATATTGAGGGTGGAGAAAATTGGAAATAGAGAACTTGAAGATCTCTGAAAATATTAATCAAAGAAACAGATAAAATAATGACCTTGAATACATTTGCCCCCAGAAATTCATTTTATTAGTTTATATTGCAGTCATTTTGTTTTGAAAACCCAATTCCTCAGTGCACAGTCTCAGAATCACACTGAGTTTCGATGACAGGATTAGAAATACTCACACAACTCCACGCTGGTCGTCGTAGGCAGGCGATTTATGGCATCAGTGGTAAGCATCTCATGCCAGGAGCTGCTGAGAAGGATTTGTTCACACAGGGAGCCCAGTAATTGGCCAGAGGAGAGAGGCTTATGCATACTGATATCCAAATATCCTGCAATGTTTTACAAGTCTGGAATTAGACATTGAGAAGGTTCTTGTCAGCTTTCTAGCTTCCAGAAAGCTGGACAGGCAGGCCCCCGAGGGACTTGAGCTGCAGCTCTCTCCAGAGGCTGGGTGTGGGGCCAGGTGGATTCCTGAGATACACAAGCCTGTCTTCTTTCATGAGCTCCAGTGCCTGTGAAGAAAAACGCGCAGGCTAGATGGAGGGTGCACCTTCAATTAAAAATTCCTTCTTTTGCTTAATAGCATAAAACAGTATGTGTAGTAAGATTCTATTTTAAGGATACACACACACACACACACACACACACACACACACACACACACCCCTATCATCTATTTATCTAAAAATATGTATTTAAAAGAAGACAGAAATACACAGAGCTGACATTGCATTGATTTTGAATAATCTATATTTTCTTTTTAGATTTTAAAAGCATTTTCTGATGTTTCTTGTATTTTATAATTTTTTCCTCAATAACAGAAGTTACCTTTATAATCAGAAAATATGTAAAGATGTGCACAAATCTACTAAGTGTTTGAGCCTGCAAATTAACATCAGAGTTGGACAGGATCAGTGTTGAGATTCTTTTCTCTGAAAGTCTACTGGAATCCCACTTACTCAGGAAAGCCACTCTGTGTGTCATAAAAGCTAGCTCAGGCAGAGCAGCAGAAAAACAGCTCTGCAATCTTGCTATCATTGTTGCTGGTGGATTTCCCTAATACCCACACTTTTATTATCCCATTTTGGCCAGTTATATGACACATACAATTGTGAAAATGCCCTGTTATCTTAAAGATCTATCTTACTGTATATTATTTATATACGTAAAACAGAAACAAAAATACAAAATCCACATAAGGTGAAATGTGCATTTTTAGACCTTTGTTAATTTCTATGGGACTATTTTTGCACAAATTGGTGATCTGGTCAGAAAAATGCCCAGTGGGAACAAATAATGTGATACTGATAACACTGGCAAAAGCCACCTCTTCCCCAAGAAACAGCAGCCCCCAAAATGCTGCCTCTTACAGAAGACATCAGTGTCAGGGAAGAAAGGAACTGAGAAAAATCCCTTAGCTTTTATATTTGGGAGAGTAACAATAGCACATGAGAAGCTCTGTGATGTGAAAATGATTGAAAGATACAAAGCATCATCTGGCATTAAATCACCGAAGAAGGCAAGAACAAGATAACATACCTGGGATGTCTTTTATTTTATAAGTAATAAAGTCACCTTCAAATTGAGATGTTTTCCCCATTACTGTTTAAGGCTCAGCCCCTCCCAATATGTGAGACATTTTAATAATAAGTAAATAGCCTTAAACCCTTGATAAAGCCAAAAGCTTACTTCCTAGGCCGTCTTTTTAATTTCAGTGGTGCAAGGTGAATTGAAAAATAAATCAGCTCTGTTTTTTTCCAAATATTTAGCTAATAAAGCAAATTTAGGAAAAATTTTTTCTAATTATCGTCTCAATCCTTATCTTCAGTTAGTGAATTATAAGAATTGTGTTTCTTATAATAATTATAAAAATAGTATTTTAAGTTTTTAGTGCATTATAGTTTTTAAAGCATTTTCACATACTGAATCTCAGTGAATTACTCTAACAACCCTCAAAGAAGTCAGGCTAAGAATTATTACTTTTTATTGCGAGGAAAATGAAGTTCAGCGAGGTTATATGACTTCCCCAATCCACTGGTAGAAATTGGAGCCAGTCCTCTCAGTCTGGATTCTGATATGCCTGAATCAGAATAGACATTTGTTACTTATTCCTATATTAGAAAAATTTGTTTAACCAGAATCTAGTACATTAGTGAGTTGGGCTGCTCCGGATGAGTGAATGCCCCAGGCCTTCTACCTGTGGGGTTTATATTAGGCTTCAGGCTCCTCCTGCTTCACTGGTCTATGGCTACAAATGAGGTCAACTATAAAAGCAATAATTTAAATATCTCCAGATTAAGTTAAGTCCCTGAAAAAGGTAGAAGGGTAAAACCCATACAGTTCCCCACATTGGGGATTCAAAAGGGAGTTGGCCCAAGTCTGTAAAATGCCAACATACATTACTAGTAAACATTTTTACCCATCTGTCATTGGACGGTGCCCAGAATTGTCATTTTTAATGGGGTCCAAATCTGCCCCTGGGGGTGCTAGTTCTCCCTGAGCCGCTGTGAGGTTGAGTACCTCTGAGAAGTAGATAGCTGTGCCTGGCTCACCTGCTGTCTGTTTCTCTTCATCACACCAGCATTAAAGAAGAATAGCTTAGCACCCTGGTCTCAAGGCTTGCGAAAAAAATAAAAAATAAAAAAAATAATCTGTCAGCTCCACTAACAGTTTGTATTAGTCTGTTCTCACACTGCTGATAAAGACATACCCGGTACTGGGTAATTTACAAAGAAAAAGAGGTTTAATGGACTCACAGTTCCACCTGGCTAGGGAGGCCTCACAATTGTGGTGGAAGGTAAAAGGCACATCTTACATGGTGGCAGGCAAAGAGGGAATGAGAAGCAAGCAAAAGGTTCTCTTATGAAGACAGATGGTTCACCTTATAAAATCATCAGGTCTTCTGAGACTTATTCCCTACGGCGAGAGCAGTATGGGAGAAACCTCCCCCATGATCCAATTATCTGCCACCAGGTCCCTCCCACAACACATGGGAATTATGGGAACTTCAATTCAGGATGAGATTTGGGTGAAGACACAGCCAAATTGTATCGTAGTTCTTCTCTTCCTCAGCTCATACCTGAACCTGAAGACTTAGCAGATGTCTAATATCACAGATGTCTAATATCAGACACAAGGGTTTCCTGCATTCCTTGTATTCCCCTCCTCCACGTTGCAACATATACACACACACCCATCCCAAATCTTCAGCAAAGACTTCATATGCAAATAACATTTGGTGACCCCACCTTCTAGTTATTACACAAGCCAGGCTGCTCAGATGTGTTTGAATCCCATTTGTGGCTCAAACCAAAGCCTCTGTTCCACTATTCAGCTGCAGCAATAAGACGAACACCTGTGAGAAGATAAGTGCACACAATGCAACATGAAACATAGTTAAACGCTACACAAGCTACATGTTCTTCCAGTGTCATGGGGATCTGGGCCAGGAAAGGTCCCTACAGGCACATGTTAGGAGAGAGGTGTGTGGAATCCAAAAGCAAGGGCAGGATTTTGATAGGAGGGATCCTGTTTTCATTAATCCTACTTGAGGGATGTTTAGCACATACATCTTTATAGAGTTCATTTAATGAGTTTTCTAATTTCCTGCTTTCAATAGAAATTGAATTACTGGCGCTTTTTTTTTCTAGCACTAGAAAGAGAAGTGTTTCTGTTCCAGTTTCATGCCTTCATGTACTGAAATTATTCAGGCCAGAGATAAGGGTTTCTTAGACCATAAGAGAAGCAGTGGAGACCATCAGAAGTTACTAGATTTTACTGTTTGCTGATGAACAGGGTGTGGAGAAAGAAAGAAGGTGAGAATGATTATTAGATTTTTGTCCCAATTGACTGGAAGGATGATGTTCCCCTGGACTGAGATAAGGAAGGCTGCAGGCTAAAGATGGTACTGAAGAGAGAGGATTGGGAGCTCAGTTTTGCACATTTTAAGCTTAGTATCCAAACCAAGATACTCATTATCTGGTGAGATATATAAATCTGAAGTACAGAACACAGTTCTTTGGAGGAGATACAAATTGAAGTCATTGGCACAGACATGACCCTTAAAACCATGACGCCTAAGGATAGCACCTTGAAAATGGGAGGAGATGCAGAGGAGGCAAGGCCCCAGGCCTGAACTCTGAGCCTAGGGGTGCTCCAGCATCCCCAGTCATCAATTATGTCTTCCAGATCTATGGGCTTCCCTTCCCTGCACCCCACCTCCAGGCTCTGGAGACCAGGGCCCCAGGATCACAGGCTCTGCTACCTCGGCCGGGTACTGCTGCCATCTGCTGGGCACTGGTAGGGCTTCTCCTGTGTGCGGCTACTCGGCGTGTCGCAGCCCTGAGTTCTGCAGAGCTGGAGTAGCCCTAGACACTTGAGATCTCAGAGATGGGTAGAATAAGGGTGGCGTGTATGTGGGCACGCAGGGATTTACGAAAGCAGTGGAGCTTACGCCCCCAAATTTAATAACTGAAAACTCCAAATTCTCGCTCCTGGAGCTACCTACTCTCCCAACTTCCGCAGGTCTCAAATTCCATTCAAACACCACGCTGACCTTAGAATTGTCCCTTCCCTGACTCTATTGGCCGTGCTTACCTGTTTGAACTTCTAATCCCTTGGAATGAATTCTCCCCTGGGAGGTTTCTTCATCCTTCATTCAAATAGACATTTGGCAAGTCTAGCACATCAGTGTGCCAGACATACCTAGATGTATATCAGCTCTGGCAGTGGGGCTTTTAGGAGTTTACAGCACCCTAAATTCAGACATTTTCTATTTCCCATAAGAACATCTCACATATTAGTTACTCTGAAGTTCACTGGTGCAGAGTGCCATACATCTGATTTATAATAACGTCTAACAAGATGGAATCTTCTGGTATGGGGGATATCTTTTCTGAAACCTTTTAAATCATTAGCTTCAAGGAAACAAAACTTCATTTGACACCAGGAAAGGCAAAGCACTTGCATAGGAGTTGATCGACATTTGATATTTAGCTGGTATATAGGTGAAAGTATACAGAAGTCTATGATACTTAAAGGTGTTTGGAAATGTGACCATTAAGATCACACATTTGTTTTATTAATTTTTTTATTATGGTCATGCTTTCTTTAAATTTGGGATTTCAAAGTCTTTTTAAAAATTGATATTTTCTTCTAATTATTGTTTTAGAGACAAGGCAGTGCTCTGTTGCTCAGACTTGGTTTTAGTGTCATGATTACAGCTCACTGCAGCCTTGGATTCCTGGTCTTAGTGATCTTCCTGCCTTGTTCTCCCGAAGTGCTGGGATGCGTTTCAAGGCTTTTAAAAATCATATTAGCATTAGGAATCTATGCATGCCATAACGAGTATTTATTTCTGAGCTCGGGCAGACCCCACAGTGGCTTTGCCTATGCACCTATTCTGCTATTTTGCTGGTTATACCACTTCTCCTGCTGTATCATATGTAGATCTGCAGAGACAGGTTGAGAGTTTGTGGGTAAGCCCCAGTACTGCTGGCTGGTGTTTATTCCAACTGACTGCATGTCCTCTTTGATTGGTTCTTTCCAATAGCACATCTGTAAATGAATTTTGAGTACCACTCCTGATTTTAGGTACGGTTGTTAACCCACTAATGTGATAGTTTACATTTTATAGAATGATTGTACATACTTATCACATTGGAAAATTGTAACAACTCTCTGAGGTAGATGAGGGAAATATATTATTCATTACTTACTTTCTTTTTTGTTTGTTTGTTTTGAGATGGTATCTCACTCTCTTTCCCAGGCCAGAGTGCAGTGGCATGATCTTGGCTCACTGCAACTTCTGCCTTCTGGGTGCAATAATTTTCTTGCCTCAGCCTCCTGAGTAGCTGGGATTACAAACACCTATCACCATGCCTGGCTAATTTTTGTATTTTTATTAGAGATGGGGGTTTCACCATCTTGGCCAGGCTGGTCTCAAACTCCTGACTTCAAGTCATCTCTCTGCCTTGGCCTCCCAAGGTGCTGGAATTACAGGCATGAACCACTGCGCCCGGCCAACTTTCTTTGAAAGATAAGAAAACTCAAAGTCACAATGATTATACTCCAGTTTATACACTAAGAAGCTTCAACATCATCTTCAGGAATCAGGGCCTCTGAGTCCTGGGAACGTGCTCTCTCTCATAGGCAATCTTCCCTTTTCTTTATTCTTTCTTTCTTTTGGCGTGACCTCAGCTCACTGCAACCTCCACATCCTGGGTTCAAGCTGTTCTCCTGTCTCAGCCTCCCAAGTAGCTGGAATTACAGGCATGCACCACCATGCCCAGCTAATTTTTATATTTTCATTAGAGATAGGGGTTCACCATGTTGGTCAGGCTGGTCTTGAACTCCTGACCTCAGGTGATCTGCCTGCTTATGCCTTCTGCCCTCTGGGTCATTATCTAAATGGACTTTGGCTTCTGTTTAGAGCTACTATAGAGAAGGAAAAGTAGAAATGTTTGCTACTGCATACCTTTCACTATTTTTTTAAGCGACATTTCCTTCTCATTTTGGTTTGTGTGTTTGGGAGACAATGTCTCATCTAAATGGAAAAATGAAGATATAAATTTATAGGCTGATGTGTAGGAGAGAGGAGGGGGTGTCTTGTGGGTGATGATGGGTATGTGAGGGATGTTAGGTTGTGAGCAGGTGTGTGATAGAGTGTGATGGAGCACAGCCATGTCAGGCTGAGTAACATTTCCTCTCCACAGGGTAATTTAGCAGGGGGACTCTTGACACAGCAGGAAATGTGGAATAGTGTAAGAACAGCTACAGCACCTGTAGAAACTTTATACTTGGAAGGAATTGTGGATTCAATATCTTCATCGTCATTTCGTTTGATACCTGGTATTGCTAGTTACCTTTCTTTGAATATGTTATTTTTTTCTCTAATTGCATGCCAAGCTTTCAGATGGAAGGAATGATATTTTGCCTCAATACATCCCTGCAATATCTGGCACAGTAAAAGGAACGGTGTATGTGTTTAGAATTGATTGTTGGTTGAGTGATTCCTGCTGTTCTCAGTGGTCAGGGAGACATAGCATATTGCCCCACAATCCGTAGTTAAAAACAAACAAACAAACAAAATCCATGAGCCCCAGTAAGGGAAATCTGTTAATAGTCACTACTTCCTTCAAGTCTTAAGGGGTCCAAACATAGTAATGCTGTCATTTGGGTGTGCAGATAGATTTCTTTAGGTAAAAACTTAACAAAAAACAAACATTCTGGAAAGTTTGGTCAGAATAGCCTGTCTCAAGAAAGTTTTGATTGCTTAACCATAATAATTCTGTCCCTAATCACTTCCCTTCCAATAATTTCCCTGTGGTCCATTTCACCCCATATTTTCATAATGATCATATGCTGGCCGTAGAAACTCAGCAGTAGAAAGGATAAAATGTAAGCTGCATGCAGGTCAAAACTTGGAGCACATGATGCTTGCGATAGATTGCAAAATTGACCTCACATTATTCTCCTCTGTCTTCCATACTCCCTTGCAATTTACTTCATAGCTCCTCTCGTCATGGTTGGAATATCTTTATCCACTCTTTAAGTCTGGGCTGTACTTGATTTTGCCAGTGGGGCGTTAATTAATGTGACTCTAGTAGACTTGAAAAGTACTTTTTCATTGCTTTGCTCTGTTGCTGCTTTCTGAGGCTGCTATGCGAATAAACCCAGGCTACCTGACCACCTGAGAGCCGGGTAGCCCAGTTGCCTCTGTTGCCCCAGCCAATAGCTAGTCAAACTCCAGAAGGAGAGCTACTTTAGCTAACTGACAGTGAGTCCAACTGAGACTACCAGAAGAATCACTCAGCTGATCCCAGCCCAACCTGCCACTCTGTCAGATTCTGAGCTAAATAAATGGTTTGTGTTTTAAGTTACTAAGTTTTGTGGAGGCTATACAGTAAACATCATCTAATACAGTCCTCAGTCCTCAATAAAAAATTATCGAATAGAAAATTTAAATGAATGAATGATTAAATAAATGAAATAGGTGGTTATTTTATTCGATCTTGCCATTGCACAAATAAGGAAATTAAAGTCAAAGTAGTTAAATAACTTGGCTCATATGAGGCAGCAAGTTTGTGGAGAGACAAGCATAAACTAACTATTGTTTCCTTTTAAAATAATGTATATCTCCCTAATGATATTGTAAGCTCCTTGAGAGCTGGAAACATGTTTCTATTTCTTTATATCATCAGGATCTACAAAAAGTATCTCATACATTGCCAATTTACACACTACTATTTTAATGTATAGCATATGGCTATAGCACGGGTCAAAAGGCAGAACAACTTTAGTGAAAAGCAACTCTCTTTCTCACCTCTTTCACCCAGCCATCCAATTCTCCTCCTCAGAGATGTTCACGGTCAACACTTTTAGTTTGCTTGTTTGTTTTGTTTTAGGTCTTTTCAGAAGTCTATCATATGTTTGGTATAGATGATTGTGAGTAGAACTCCAGGCTTGTTTGTTTCCAAAAATCTGGGAAAAGAGAATATGGGACAATAAACAAAGTCCAGTCACATGCCTCCCTCTCTGCCATCTGCTATACCATCTACAAAACAACATCATTTTTTGGAGACAATGTTGAAATAAAAAATAATCAGGGCTGATCAAAATAATCAGAGTAAGTGATATCTTCTGGGTTATTGTGGTCTATATCCTGGCAAAATGAAAAAAGCAAAAACAGGAGCAAAAGCCGTGTGAAGTTATAAGGGATTCTTCAGATGTTGGTCAAGAACCATACCCTTAAATGTTTTGTCTGGATCAGAAACAATGGAAATATGTCTCCAAAGGCTCAAAGGGATTGCTTTGGTTTGCTATCCTGTAGGGATAATAGTGCATAGACAACATTGATACTCTGGGGCTGGACTGGGGGAAGACACAACAAAGGAGAAGGGGAAGAATGTGAGATGAAGTTGGGGTACAGTTAAGAAGGATCTGGGTTTCCAGTAGTTTAAAATGTGGTAGACAAATTAAGAGGATGAAGTTTAAGCAAGGGTGTGGCTGTCACACAAAGCAGGCTATGTTGTAACACGGAAATACAATACATTTCAGTAAAGTAGGGAGCTAGGAGCTAGACTGGTGGAATGAAGAAGTAAGGGACAGAAGGAGGGAGGACTAGTATAGAACGTAAAGGTAGCAAGTGAACAGCATGTGTGCAAAGTGTTTTGGCTACTATGGGAGAGTGAAAGATAGGATAGAGTAGAGGAAGAGGGAATAAAGCATTAAAATAAGCCTTTCTAAAAGTGCTTTTAAGATCGGGAAGTTCAGAAGTTTTAAAATGGAAAGAACTTCTCCCCCACCACCCAAAGAAAGGGTCAAGGAAAGAAAAATTATGGGAGAAAAGTCTGGGATAAAAGAGACAAACTCAGTTCTCTTAATAATATCTTATATATAACATATTTTTTTTCAAAGTGCTTCAAGGACTTTATCTCCCAGGTATTTCTTGTTATAAATACTTACATGCTATACAAATTTACTGTTATTTTTCTCTGTTAAGAAAAACCAAATATTTTTTACATTTCAGCTTTTTATAAAAACTAAAAACCTGAAGTTTTATTTTCTCTTCTTTCCTTCCTTTCTCGCTTTTCCTTAATGCATTATCTTTTTTATCATCACCTCTTCTCCATGTTCCTGTGCTTCAGCATTTTGCCAGAGATGATGAAATATCGCCACTCCCCTCACTTTGTCATTTTCTTTCAACTTATTCTATACTAAAATGTTGTTCTGTTTCCCCAAAGTTTTTACTGTCAAAATTTTATAGCTCACTTCTTTTCTACAAGTGTACTTTAGGCAGATGCTTATCTCTTGCTTTAGGGTAATGTAAATTTTCACCGGCTCTCTGAGACACACATACAACAATGCCATAGCAGCCTTTCATTATGATATTCACCACGTAGGATGGGTTGACTAGTTTCTTACAGAGTGCTTTTTCTACCACTGCAACATCTTAATTTTGTGTGGTGAGGGTTTTTTAGATCCTAGTGTGTGCTAGGGGTTTCGGATAAACTGTATTTCCTTCTGCAGAAAGAATTTCTTTTCTGGTTCAGAAAACTAAATTTCTTTCTGTGGACTTCTACTGAAGACAATTTTTTTTTCTCAACATCTAGTCTCATTCTACTCTGTTTCTGTTGTCTTGCATTAAGGTACGTCATCTCCTTGAAGCCCGACCAAAGGCATGGCTCCCCAAATTCTCCCAAACAGAATTATATTCTAGGACAGAATCATAACATCCTTCAGATGGTACACTCTGAAAATTTCATGTGCCTGAGAAGCCAGGGATATGGATGGTTTGTTTTCAGTATTCCCAATATCTTTTTCAGTATTCTCTTGTGTTTCCTTTCATTTCTCTTCACCAAGTACTTTTGCTGGTGAAAGTTATGCTGTGATAGTTACGGGAAGGCATTAGTGACTTTAAGAAGGCAGTACTTGATCTGATCCTTGGATGATGACTTCTTTCAAGAAGAAGGCAGTACTTGATCTGATCCTTAGATGATGACTTCTTTTAAGAAGAAGGCAGTACTTGATCTGATCCTTGAATGATGACTTCTTAGACACCAAAGGGGAGATATGTTTGGGCAGAGGAAGGATCTTCCTGATATTCTCTAGCCGACCCAGCAAAGTTGCTGCTGACTCTGCATGCTCATAAGACAGCCCAGCCCCCATGGTAATTATCAGTGCTTATACCAAGATTCGAGGCTGCGTTTTTACCTGTGCCTCTGCTTAATGATCACTTTTCCCTACATTCTTCACCACCTCACAGCTCTGCTGCATCGGCCACCTGCATATCAAGGTTGTACTTCATCTGTACGTCCTGTCTCTGGCAGCTGTGATGTTCACCTTCCCTGAACTGGAAGAAGAGGGAAGAAGAAAAACCTCTCTGTTGAGAATTCATTCCAGCACAATTACCCGGCAGGGAGCCTGCCTTCTAGGTTCCCTCCCACGCACTGCTCAAAGCTTCCAGCATCCTATCTCTGTAGTTCTAACCCTGTGTCTGCTTTGATAAGAGCCGTGGTGTAATCAGCCCAGCCGCAATTCTCTGGCTCTGATTCCCCCTCGTGGCTTCTGCATTCCTGTTGATAATTAAAGAAAGCTTTCTTGCCATGATGCAGGCTATATAAAATAAGTTAATAAGTAATAAAGCAGCTGGCCTCAAGCCAGGAACTTGCTGCTGCTGGTATTGGTCCCACCCTGTGGTACGGTTACTGAGGAGGAAGGAAGCTTGGCTTTCAGACACAGCCTTTTGGATTAGAAAGCTGAGAGAGTACGCTCAGCTTGGCATTCCACTAAAAATGTGAGAGCCATAAAGATCATTCTGTAAGAGTTTATGGGACCTTGGCCTTTGAATGAGATGGATCACTGGCCCTCTTTCCTCCCCCTTAACTCCCAGATTACCTAACTGTTTTTGCCATCCTTATCACTGCACAGCTCACTCTTATTTTATTAAGTTTAAAATAAATGCAGCAGGGACTTGATTTCCAAATTTTATGTGTACTCAGCCATCAATTTCATTTCTTCCTTTTCAAGATTGCATCCTGATACATTAAAGATGAGTGCCCTGAGAGCTGTTTATTTTAAGATTACTGTGTGCTCACTTATTGTATTAGAGTTCTCTTGTGAGACAGAACCAATAGGATAGCTAGATGGATGGATGGATGGATGAATGGATGGATGGATGGATGGATGGATGGATGGATAGATGGATGGATGAATGTGAGGGGATATATTAGAGAAATGGGCTCACATGATTATGGAACCTGAGAAGTCCCACCACAGGTCATCTGTGAGCCGGAGAATCAGGGAAGTGAGGAGCATGGTTCAGGCCAAGTCCGAAGGCCTGAGAGTCAAGGAAGCCAGTGGTGTATCTCTCAGGCCAAGGCTGAAGGCCGCAGAATGTGGGGGCCACTGGTGTAAGCTCTGGAGTCTAAAGACTGGAGAACTTGTTGTTCTGATGTCTAAGGACAGAAGAATGGTGTCCCAGCTCTAGAAAAGAAAGAGTAAATTAGTCTTTTCTCTGCTGTTTGTTCTATCAGGGCTCTCAGCCAATTGGATGGCAATGCCCCACACTGGGTGAGGGTGGATCTTCCTAACTCAGTCCACTGATTCAAATGCCAATCTCTTCTGGAACCATCCTCACAGATGTAGCTAGAAATAATGCTTTGACAGTGATCTGGGCATCCCTTAATCCAATCAAGTTGACACCTAAAATTTACCATCACACCCGTGTTCTCTTGAAGTGACCACGGGTTTTTCGTCTGCTCCTGGAGGCCTTGCAGAAGCTTCCCTGTAATGAGGTTTTGGCTCCATCACAGCCTAGGAAGCTTCCTGGGAAATGTTTGGGCCTAGAGGAGACTGGGGTGGTGGTGATCCTGTTTTGATTAGTCACAGATGCCTTGCTTGCATTTAGTCTTCCTTTGGTAGAAAAAGAGGGAAGAGCTGAGACCATTATTCAGGTAATTTGGGTTAAAAAAAATCCCCGAACTCAATTTCCCTCAAAGAAGAAAGTGATGTTTGACTGTGAATGAGCCAAGATGTCTGTTTCCGTGAATGAGGGTAGTTGATGCTCAGGACACACATTTGCTTTTATCAGCTGCCCGTTTTGTCCTCTGACATGGAAAAGGTACAACTCTACAGAGGGCTGGAAGGGTAGTTTCAGGAGCACCCCGAAGCAACAACCCCTCTAAGCCCTCCAGCCTTCCAAACCCAATGGCAATTAAGTACATCATTAGCAAAATAAGCTCTTTTACACCTAACTACTACTTCTGACTCTGAAGTTTATTCTGGAATTATCTACAGCTCATCTCTGGTTTCTGTTGTTGACGGTAAGCTTTGGGTTTCATACATTACTCTCTGTCCATCCCTTGGTACTGACTTCATGGTAACATTCAAAACATTCACGAATCCTTTTTCCCTCCTGAATACTGATGTGTCATCTTCTACTTTCTTCACACATACTGTCCCAGAGTTGTTCTTGGTTGATTCAGACTTCCTCTTAGGTTTCCTACCCTAGGTTGGCTCCTGACTCCAGCTCCTCTTAAAGTTGTTTACTGTGAAACTTGACTGCCCCGTAGGTGATGAAAAAATTGCCACCATCTATTTGCTGACTCATCCTGAGATTGAGAGATATAATTATGATAACTACCATCAAATTAATCAACCACATTCCATAACTAGAGCTGCCACAATGGACAACTACAGGGGACACCACTCATATAGAACACAAGGTGAACAGTGCCTCTTAATGTAGTGCTTTGTGAAGGTCCTGGTGAAAGCTTTGTCCATGTACAGCAGCAGTTCCTTTAACTCCAACATGCAAATCTAGACTGTAGATGAATCTGGAAACTCTGACACATTTAGTGATCACAGGAATGTTAAGATCAGACTTGCTGAGTGAACTGATTTATTACTGTCTTCTGTGTGTACACTCTAGGTGTAGGTAAAAAAGCCACATTGTGGCTGATCACGCACAATATTAGAAAAATAGAAACTGGGTTATATGCACTTACATTACGTTCTGCCGCATCATCCAATGCTCTTATGCATCTTTATCCCTAGCTGTTTCCACCATTCTTCTCAATCTGAAACATAACCTACTATTCAGAGTCTTTGTTCTATTTGGAATTAGTCAATCCGCTTCCTAACACATACTGAATCCTTCGCCCCTCCTCTTTTTGCCCGGACACATTTCTCGGAAGGCTTATCTTGGATTTCTTTGCTGATGGGCTTTGACAATTTTCATAGTGATTATAATTTTTCATGCAACCTCTATAATTCTTTAATTGTTGGAAGGCTAGGAGAGGTGGGTTATTTCATCATCAGGAGGATCAGGAGTTGGATTAAGCTATAAACTATCCATCCTGTATAAATATATAGTGATATGACTTCAGTAACTACTTTATCTCACTTTATTTGTATACTATTATCATAAGGGGATTGGAGTATATAATTCTAGCTATGTGACTGATTATACAGCATGTTCCATATGGTATATTAGTACTTTTTGAGCACCTGCTGTATGCAAAGTTTATTGTAGCAAACAAATGAGATTGAATTTGATGTTATGTCAAGGGAGATAAATATTTCACAATTGATTATGCAATAATTGATTACGGTTCCTTTAGAGTACCTTGAAAGAGAGGTATAATAGGCAGTGAGAACTGACAAAGGGAAAGCTAGCTGTCCTTGGAGGCCAGGGAAGACTTCCCTTAGCTGGAGTTGAGATTTGAACATAGAGTAAGAATTATCCAAAAAGGTGAAGTGATGATAATGAAGGAATTGGGAAGTGGAAGTAATCTGGCAGTAAGTGTCCCAGGTAGAGCCTAAAGCATGTGAAGATTCTGAAGTAGGAAGAAAAATGCCATATTTAGGGAGGTAAAAGATGGCCAACGTGCCAGGAATAGAGAGGGCTTGGGGAAGCATGATATAGATGTCGGCAGAGGTCAGATCACACATGGATGTCTGGATTGTGTAAAGGATACTGCCACCAGTCAGGTGTCCCAAGAAGCAGATTCAAAATGTAGACAAGTTGCATGCAGGGAGTTTATTGATGAATACTTCAGGGATCAATACCTGTGAAAGAGTGAAGCAGGTGGGACTGGAAAGAGAGAAAAGTTGAATTATGGTATAGTCTCAAGAAATGTGTAAGTTCATTCTGTAGAGAGCTGGGAGGATTTCTCAGACTTATCAAAGTGTAGGTGAGGGGGCTGGGTCTTTATGCTTTCTCAATGACCAGTTGACCAATAGCCATTTGAGAAGTGTGGTGGGGAAGGGTGTGCTTTCTTAATTGAGTGGCTCTCTCCATCCGAGGACAAGTCCAGGAGAGGGATTCAGCTGAGAGTTGTCAGCTGTTATACTCTCAACAGCTGGGGGAACACATGTCTTAGTCTGAAGGGAAGGATCCTGGTGTACACCATGGTATCCATTATTGACATTGTTCTAAGTCTGATGAGAAACTGGTGGAAGGTTTCCAGCCTGGAAGTAATATAATATTTGTGTTTGAAAAGATGATACTGACTGTTGGATGGAGAATGGATTGGAAGGCTGATCAGATTGGCTCCAGAGAGACCAGTTAGGAGAGTGTGGCAGTAGTTCAAGCATCAGATAACAATAGATTGCACTGGATGGTGGCAGAGTAACGATGGATCAGGTATGAAAAAGAGAGCCTGACGATGGACTGGCGAATTTAGTTATAACCATATAGTTACTGGCTTTCAGCATGGAATGGATAGTGAGGCCATTTGCAGAGCTACGCAGCTGAGAAAGAGAGTAGATCTTGAGTTCAATTTAGGCAAATTGAATTTGAGCTGCTTGTGAGACATTCAAACAGGGAAGGCAGCTGGATGTATAATTATAGAGCTTAGGAAGATGTCTGGACTGTAGATGTAAATTTTAGAGCTGTCATGGTATTTCAGGCCATGGGCATAGATAATAAGATAGCTTAGAAGAGAGTACGGAATAAGATGAGATCCCCAGAAAGAGCTTAGAGGAGCTCTCGCATTTCAAGTGGAAGATGAGCCCCTAACTAAAATAGTCAAGGCATAACCAGAGGGGAAGGAGGGAAGTCAGGGGAGCGTAACATCAGAAATAATAAGAAAGGTGTAATGAGGAAGAGTTTCCAGTGCTGCTCCTGTAACAGGTAGGACTATAGCCATGCTTTAGGCATTTTTACATTCTAATAAAATGCTGTAGTTTAAATATAATGAAAATGTGTGTTAAAAATATGGTCACAGTGTTTTTTACATTCCTTTTTAGGCAAAAACTACTTTATCCAAGTTTCTGAATCTGTGGTCATGCAGCAGGATCCTAATTAAAGAAGCATTTTACCTTGGTGCAAGGGAAGAAATATATTTTTTTTGTCATATTGCACAGAAAAGTAATTGGTGATCATCTACTTAGTGCTTACTGTGCTCTAACATGCTGCTAAATGCTGCTGAATCCATGGGTTCCAAGACAATGTCTTTGCTCTCAAAAGGCTTAAAACCTAATTGATGAAGTAAGACCTGCTACTTCATTAGATCTGTCTTAGTACGAAGAAAAATGGTGCTACTGTCTACCAAATGACAGCAAAAACTATGTATTGGGAAGATCAGAAAAGGCTTAGGTGAAGGCACTTAAGTTTGAGCTTCACTCTAAATGTTGGGTAGGATCTGGAGGGTAGGGAAGATACTTTAGGTGAAGGTCAGGATTCAAGCATAGGTGGAAATGGTGGAATATTCTAGATGGCTGTAAGGGATGTTAGTAAGTAAGAAATACACAAATTGAGTGGCACTTGAATGCCATTCGAAATAACTGTCATATTCTAAATTGTCACTCATTTTTGAGGCCTTTAAATATCCTGATAGGCGGTCTGTAATATCTCTTGAGATTCTGAAATTTTCTGATGAAATATATTTTTATTTGCATTGCTTTTGAATTTTAATTGGTGTGTGCTTTGCTTTGTGGTTTTAAGTCTCAGATTGGCTAACTTTGACAATCAAGCCTGGAGGAGGTTTCCACTGAAAAGCAATCCGGTTCACTCCCACATTGTCCTTCATTCTTTCATCCTTACCCCACCCAGATAAATCATAGCATGTGCTTTTACTAATGAATTATAGATAACATGTTTGATAATGGTTTACAATCCAGAATGAGCAGTTTTTTGAAGCGTCTAAAGCTTTCACTTATACTTTATTCATATTCATTTAGAATCGATAGACTAAAAAAGGAAAGATGTAATCAACCCATATATGTTGAAATAGTTAGCAGACACAGCACCACAGCATTTTTGTATGATAATTGAACATATTTAGTAAGTGTCAGATTTCAATCTGGCTCTTTCCCAAACATAAGATACTGAATATAATTTTACAGGTTTGTAATCTTCAAACCTAAACTGCTAGAAGCTTCTTCTTTTTTTTTTTGGCAACTGCAGTTGTAACCCCTTCAAAACTGAACAGTTTCAGAGAGCACCACTGATACTGTGCTTGAAGTAAATGCCCTTTTATTCCTCTCCTATTGCATAGCGCCCAGCCTGTACCACATATCCTAACTCTGCTTGCATGCAGTGTAACAGGCAGAGGTGATTTCTGGGCCATGGCCTTCTGGTAGAACAGCTTAGAATGTTAGAACAGCTTGCAAATGTTCTTGTTCTTAGAATGTTCTTTACCTACTCCAGCACATGCTTGATAGTTTGATTGAATAAAGAATTCTAGGTTGAAACTGATTTTCGCTAAACATTTTGAAGGTTGTGTTCCATTTTATTTTCTCATGCAGTATTGCTATTTAAAAGGCTGATATATTTTAACTACTGAATTTTTTTTGTATATAATCAAGTTTAATCCTTTGAATAGTTTTGACATCTTCTTTTTGTCCCTGATGCTATCAGACTGTCTGCATCTATCCTGAGTATCTTGAGAAGAACATTTTCTGACACATTAGGTGTCTACAAATGTCTTTATTTTAGTTTCTTATTTGATATTTTGTCTGGATATATAATTCTAGGTAAAATGTAATTTTCTATTAGATTTTTGAAGGAATTGGTTTATTGACTCAGAACTTCTAGTGTTGCCATTAAAAAGACCATTGCCATTCTGATTTCTGTCTCTTTATTTGAATTGTATTTTCTCTTGGAAAGTGTTTTTGTTCTTTTTATCCTGGGAGTTCTGAAATTTCATAATGATATGCCAAGGTGTGAATTAAAAAATACTTGTTACATTGAACCCATGGTTAGACCATTTCAGTCTGGAAACTCCTAATCTGTAGTTTTGAGAATCTTTTGTATTACTAATACATTCATTCTTCTTTCTGAATATTGAATTCTTTGGATATTGAATATACTAGTCTGATTCTTCAAATTTTATAGTATTTTAGTTGCTGTTTTTTTCCATTTCTTTGACTTTCATTTTACTCTAGAATATTTTATCCTTTGTTCTAGCTTCCTTACATTGAGTGTTTTATGTTATGTTTTGAATTCCAAATAATTTTTCTTGTTCTTAGAATGTTCTTTTTAAAAATAGCATCATGTTCTGTTTTCTTATCTCTATAAGGACATCAATGATAGCTGATTTTTTTCTGCATCTTCTCGAATGGTCTGTTTGCTTCAGGACCTTTTATTCTGTTTGTTTTGGTTTCTGTTTTTCATTTTCCAGGCTTCCCTCAAATATTTGATGATCTATGGCAGTATTTAATATTTGAGAGTAAAATTCTGAAAAGCAATTTTGCGTGAGGTCTATTGACCGGCAGGTTCACTGCGGCTGGCAGGTGAGGCTGCTTCACTGGGCTGGTCGGTTTATCCAGAAGGGAGTCTTGCAGTCTTCTTCTGAGGACTTAGAGGCCTGGCTGTTTTTATTTTAGGAATCAGACAGAGGATGGGGCTGAGAGTCGCCCCGCTCAGTATGTAAACTTTCCCATATGCCCTGTGCAGAACTCCAGTCCTCAGGGTGCCTGGCATCCCCATAAGTCATGCCAGCTGGACTGCTTAGGAAATGCTCAGTCTTCTCTTTGGTCGGGGGGGAAGGAATTATATTTTCCTATTTTCTTTGTCTTTGTAGATGTAGACCTTTAAAAGAAACCCCTTTATCTTGTTTGTAATAGTGATTTGAGAGACATGGAAAGTTGCCTTCTGTTTTTAATCTCCTACATTTACCCTGGGGTCAGTGGTGTTCTCTTCAGAAGGCATTGAGTTGGCCCCGTCATGCACTCAGGAGGCCATGGTATGACATCTCAGACCTCCTTATGACTGTGGCCACAGTGAATTCGATTGAAAGATGAGGGTCCCCGAAGCTATCTCCACTATCTGTGCATAGTCTGCCCTCGGGTGTGGTAGTTTCTTACCCTTTAATCATTCTCAAGGGCCCTTCTCATGGCCACCAACGTGGTACCTCCCTAGGATTCTCCTTGGATCCTAGAGCAGCCAAAACCTACGTTCTACTGGGCAGGTTACACTGTGTGAGCTCACCATGTCTGTGGTCTCCTGGATGACTCTGTCCGCTACCAACAAAACCTCGAGTCCAGACAACCCTGACCTTGTGCCCTATCCCTGTTATCCACATCAACTCCAAGGCAGGCAGCCTCTCCGTTTCCTATCTCCCCATCTCCTACTCTTATTTTCCCTGGGCTTTCTCCTATATAGCTCTTCCTACTGCTGCTTCTTACTCAGCATCCTTCATATCAATATATTTTTCTTTATCTTTAGTCTTTTTTCAGAATTCTTTCTAATATTTTTCTTTAACTTTGCTTAACTTAACTACATTTTTTAAACTCATGAGCTCCCTTTGCAATATTACATAATTCTTTTGACTCTTTTTTGAGTTTGAAATTCATTTAATTATGTTTGTATGGTATGTGATGAAGAAGTGCTTTGAAGTAAAATGCTTTGCTTACGTCAAGGTACTATTAACGTTCGTATTATAAACTTCATTACAAGACAGCCTCTACATTTGATTCTCAAACCCAGAAAGGGAAAAGTTGAAATTTGTATATAAAATATTATTCATTAATACACACACATATTTTAATATTTATCATGTGTATTTTAATTTTTCCCATTTAAAAAATGAGACATACTCTTTATAGTAAATTAATCCATAATGATAAGCCAAATTTTTTAACAAACTGCTACAGAAATGGCAAATTTTTAAATGCATATTTTTGGGAAAGTATATTGAAATGTAATTCAACATTACCCCTTCAAAAAAGGACTTTATGGCTTGATGATTGGGATTACTTCACTTTTTGTTTAAATGCAAACTTGGCTCTTCTCCTAAGGTTGCTATCTCTTTGTAGATCTCTTGAGTAGAGACAATTGTTCCCTTATCTCACAGGGCATGAATATGCCATCAACAATCTCTCTCTTGACTTTGCTGACCCAACCAGTGTGATTGACCAGGCCATCATTTTATCAGGCATTCTTCTTTATTAGTTGAGAGCATGGCCACCTGGATCACAGATTATTTCCATGTTTAACAGAGTCTGTATATGATGGATAAGTTGTCTTCTGGCTGGGGAAGGGATTGTGGTATCCTGTATGTTGGACAGTATTAACCTGGGTCAGCTCTGCATCTCCTCTGAAATAATAAACTCCAAGAATCATTCTCTACCTACAACTCCATGTCTGTAGGCCTTCCTTTTGTCCCACATACCCTGGGCTTAGATCTCACTCTGATCTCTCATTTCCTTTTCTTTCTCCAGTCTCCTCTGTAGCTTGACTTCTTCTCCATCTAGTCTAGAACTCCACTGCATTATTTAGCTATCATTTTTCCCCACTACTTTCACCATTTTATTAGTAATAACAAAAATCACATTTAGTAATTGTGTTCTAGGTATTAGGTATGCTACTAACCACTTTACATGAATAACCATATTTCGTTCTAAAAACAAGCTCTATGGTTAGATGCTATTATTATTTCAAATTTACAAAGAAAGAAATTATAAGTGAGAATGATTAGATACTTTGCATCAAGTGATGTAGTTAGAAAGAGATACACTGAGGTTCTGCGTAGCTCTAAAACATATACTCCTTTAAATCATTGTGTTAGCACCTCAATAACGTCATCTTACCTGCCTTGCAATTGCGGCTTTGAAAGATTTTTGTCATCCACTTTCCTACTCTTAAATCAATGATTCTTTTGTTTTCTTTTCTTTTCTTTCTTGTTTTTTTTGAGACAGAGTTTACTCTTGTTGCACTTGTTGCCCAGGCTGGAGTGCAATGGTGTGATCTTGGCTCACTGCAACCTCTGCCTCCCAGGTTCAAGCAATTCTCCTGCCTCAGCCTCCCAAGTAGCTGGGATTATAGGTGCCCACCACCACACCCGGCTAATTTTTGTATTTTTAGTAGAGACAGGGTTTTGCCATTTTGGTCAGGCTAGTCTTGAACTCCTGACCTCAGGTGATCCACCTGTCTCTGCCTCCCAAAGTGCTGGGATTACAGGCATGAGCCACCATGCCTGGCCTTGCATTAAAGATTCTAAGAACTGCTAAAGAGAAATTGTCAGAGCTAGGTGGATTGGTGCCACTACAGAATCATCATTTCCTGAATCACCTGAGCTTTTCCTTCAATCCAGTTTACATAATTCTTTCCCTTTCTTCAGTGGCTATTCAAAACTTTCCACACAACAATCCTTGGGTCCTCTACCTCACTCCTGTCTCATTCACTCTTAGCAAATGACTTTGACTCCTACCTCACTAGGAAAATTATGATTATCAAGTGTAAATTGCCTTATTTTTTTGCCTGCACACTGACAAATGGACTTATCTGTGTAATCACATTAGTCTTTTTTCCTGAAGTCCAAGAAGATGACTTCTCTGTTCAAGACTAATTCTTATGTCTGGACTCTGCACATCATCTTCTCTCATCTAGCCAAAGACAAGGACCGTATTACATATTTCTTTCTCTTTCTTCTGTCCTTTCCGTCTCTTCATCTCCACTGGCTCCTTCCCCTCAAAATGGTCCATATTCTCCTTTAGCAGACTTGAGATATGCATCAGCTGGAGTCCTACCGAGAAGCAGGTGGTACTCTCACAATAATTTGAGGAAATGTTAACAGAGAGAATATTTGCAAAGCTATGAATAGGCTGTAGGTAAACTACAAGCACAGGGCTGAGGGGCAGGGGAAGGAAGTGGTTACTGGAACCCAGGAAAGAGTTATATGTATAAGATCAACTTGAGAGGAGTTAGCTAAGTCACGGAGCTAGTCTGAGTTGACTCTGTAAGGAGGCTGCTGAGAAATAAATACCTGAACCTCATTCTTCTCCTTCCAGTTTCCTGCCAGAGCTCTCCCATTGGTTTGAAGAAGTCAAGCCAAACAGAACCACAAGCCAGAGGACAAAAGATTCCTTGATAGGATGACAGCTCGTAGAGATCAGCCTCTTAGGGCACAGAACAGGCTGAAGAGGAACAGGTAGGAGATCTAGAGGGACAAATTATTGTACAGAATCATTTTTTTTTTCTGGAAAATCTTCACTCAAATTGTCACTGGAATGCTAATTTTAAAGACAAATGTCATTTTAAAATCCTCAGTTGGCACCATTTTGTTTCTAGATGGTGGAATAAATTTCAAACAAAATACATCACTGAGAACAGGTCCTGCTTTCTGTGATTCTTTGTTCCATCATTGTAAGTGGCCACTTACTTTGTCTTGAATATAGTCAGTGCCAAATAAATGATTGATTGAATTTGCTTTAGCTTCACTATACACCATTCTCTATTTGCTTGTATTTCTGTTGCCTGGTAACTTTCAAAGGCTTCATTCTATAAAAAACAAAGGTGAGAGAAAAAGCAAAACCAAAAATACTAAGGATTTTTTCTCCCTAGTATCACAAAGTAAAATACATGACAAAACATGGAGTGCTGTTACACATTGAGGAGAAAGATTAATTTGAAAAGTAAGGAAGCAGGTTTCCCCACCATGCTTGGCTTTGGATATGCTATGGTCCATTATGGCCAAAGGAGAGCTACAAGGCCAGGGCAGGCCCGAGGGAAACTCCCCGTTCAGACCTGGTGGGCCCCAGAGCTGCACACACACACTGCAAAGAAGAGCAACGGGCCCTGTTATTGGTGGCCAGCAGCAATTGCTCTTTCATCAGAGCTTTTTGTAGGCCTTCTCCATTTATCTAGCATGCATCGCAGTTAGGATATTTCAGAAACGGATATACCTTTGGCTTTCCTAGGAGACTAATGTGGAAGAGGGTGGGTGTTTGCTACCTGGACTTGGTCAAAAAGAGTCCTGCTTTCTTGGAAACCTTGAAACCTGTTGTCTCCCTTGGATCCGTCTGAAAGTTTGCACAAGCTGTCTTATATTCAGGATAGAGTGCATCATCATTCATTGTTTTGTCATCATTACATCTGAAAATGGTAAAATGTTGCCTCATGGGCATAAAAATCATGTATGGGGTGAAACTGGAGAGAGGATGGCATGCATATCTGTTTCATCTTGGAGTCAGACAGAATCTTAAGAAAACTTGTCTCCTAAGAAAAATTTAAATCATCGTGTTTGATTCTCAACCTCTATTTTTTCTTTCCAATTTTCTATTTCCCTTTATAATTGCACTTGAAAATGTCTCTTAGCATCAGTCAGGAAACAGGACAGACACATATCTGATCACCATTCTTTGATACCTAGACATCTGTCCCAATCTATAGGCCAGGCAACTGGCTAATTATTACATAGCTAAGTGGGTTGCAAAGGCAAGGGAATTCCTACAGAAGTTTTTCACTGCTTTGAGAAATTATTCCTACCCTTTGGTTATATGCTACTAAATGAGCAGTGGAGCCGGAGCCAGATTAAATATAGCCTGACTGGAAACTGGGAAAAGGCTGGTGTACTTCTCAGTAGGCCCGCTCATTTCCCTTTAACTAAAACCTTTCTGTTGCATATGCATTGAAATTAAAATAAGACCGTTTCAAATGGGGCTTCTTTTCCCTCTCATTACTTCATAGTCATCTTCTCTACATTCCTTCTCTTCACAAATATTTACTGAAAGCCTTTTAAGTGCCAGGTATTGTTTTAGATGCTGAGATTATAACAAGAAGCAACAGGCAAAGCCCCTGACTCACCAAGCGCACATGTGAGTGGGGCAGACAGGTACGCGAGGGACTGTGTGGGAGGCAGCAGGTCTGTGAAGAAAGGTTAAGCCGTGTGAGGGGAAGCAGGCTGCAGGATAGTCAGGGAAGGCCTCTCTGATGAGAATCCTTTTAGTGGAGATCCGAAAGCTATGAGGAAGTGTACCAAGAGTCTGCATGACGATCTACGTATGTAGCATGTATCTGGCTACCCAGGTATAGTAAGTGATAGACAGGTGCATATCTAGATGACATACTTTCTCTTTCTCGCTAAAGCATTTTGCGATATTTTGCTGAGTTTGTGCTTTTCTGCATGTCTGATTACCTGGATGGCCATTGAGATGGCCAGATGAAGGTGCAAATATATTTATAGGATTTATTGGAGCGTACTCCAGAGGGTCAGGAATGATCTGAAGCAGGGAACAGGGACTGAGAGAGAAGCTTCTGCCACAAAGAAGGAGAATGTTCCTTCTTGGGCCTGAGCTGGAGTGGCCTGAAGGGCTGCAGAGGTCAAGTTTCATGGGTCGGTTGTGCCTATGGTTTCCTTGGAAGCAGAAAGCGCTTTACACAGGGGTGTCGGAGTTGCTACCCAGGCCTGTGAGCTCTTCAGTGGGTCTTGTACATGCCTGGTTGGTGATCTGTGTTGGCTCTGAAAGACACACTCAACAATTAAGGTGGGGAGGTGCAACCTGATCTGGAGGCATCGGTAGACAACATTGACTAGCACAGAGGTTTTTGAAGAGGAGAATGAGGTATTAGGAATGCAGGTTGACTTGTGAAGGTCCTTTAAAAAAGTCCTTTAAGCAAGTCTTTGTAAAAGCACAAAACTTAGTTACCTCATCTCTAAAATGCAGATAATAAAGCATCTCATGGTGAGAATTAGATGACATAATGCATATCAAATGTTTACAGTTACGTTGGACATATATTAAACACTTAATAAAGAGTAACGGCTACTTCAATAATGAACATGGTGTTTAAGGACGACTGACGTGGTGGGAGTGTGTAGGAATAGTTAGAGGAGGGATACAGTGGAACAGGGAGCCCAGTTACACGGTGGCTTTAACAGTCAAGGCACAAGAATAGTGGTAATGAGGCTGGGAGAGAAGGCACCCATGAGGAATTGCAGGAAGGAAGAGTTAGGAGGACATGGAGATTGCCTGGGAATTACTATAAAGGAGATGGAGATCTAAAGATAACTAGGATTTGGGCTGAGCAGTGGAGAGAGTGATGGGTGGTTCAAAGTGTGGAAGTGGCATTCGCTAGGATTGTTAAATAACAATAGACAGAGGAGGGTGGGCTGGGAGAGAGCTCCCGGTAGGAACAGGAGTCACGCTGGAGGAAGGAGGAATGGGGAGAGTCAAGTAAAAGTTGCAGAATGGAAACAGACCAGAACAGAGGAGAATTGAACAATGATGGCAAGGCCTGTTGATCAGAAAGGCAACAGTACCAAAAATGAGCTGCCTGGTCAGCTCTGCAGAGTCCAAGAATTAAACCAGGCTGGTTGCTCCTTCCTTCCCTCCCTCCTTTCCTTCCTTTGCTTTCCTCCTTTTCTTCTTTCCATTCTTCCTTCCTTCCCTTTTTCTCTCCATCTCTCTTTCCCTGCTTCCATTTCTCCCTTCTTTCCTGCCCTCCCTCCTTTCCTCTTCCCCACTCTTCCTTCCTTAAAGAGTGGGTTAGATCCTGATACTAGATGTGTAAGGAAAATAAATGACACTTTTGCTCTGAGGAAGTTCACTACTGAAAGTGAATTACAGAAAAGGCTGGGTACAAATGTGAGGTGTCGGTTCAGTGAATGAGGCCCAGTTATTTTGGGTTAAGGAAATAATAAGCGATTTTTTTTTTCTTCGTGAAGATCTTTTCACAGGTGATATGGTTTGACTGTGTTTCCGCCCAAACCTCACCTTGAATTGTAATAATCCCCACCTGTCAAGGGCAGGACCAGGTGGAGACAATTGAATCATGGGGGCGATTTACTCCATACTGTTCTCGTGGTAGTGAATAAGTCTCACGAGATCTGATGGTTTTATAAAGGGGAGCTCCCCTGCACAGTGCTCTCGCCTACTGCTGCGTAAGGTGTGTTTTTGCTCCTCCTTTACCTTCTGCCATGATTGTGAGGCCTTCCCCCGCCGTGTGAAACTGTGAGTCAATTAAACCTTTTTTCCTTATAAATTACTCAATTTTTAGTATGTCTTTATTAGCAACGTGAGAACAGACTAATATAACAGCTAAGGAGTTGTGGTCACCCCAGCTTGCTTACTCTTTTTTGATGATGACCCATGAAGCCCCTTTCTCTCAGAGTATGGTTGCTAGGCCTGCCACAGCAGCACCGACCTGGGAATTGGTGAGGAATGCTATTTCTCAGGCCCCCTCCCCAGACCTAAGTCAGAAGTTCTGGGCTGAGGGATTTTTGTTTTTACACATAGTCTTTGTGATTCTGAGGCAGGCTAAAGCTTACAAACGACTGCTTTATGTTCCTAGCATGGAGTCTTGCACTTAGCGGATAATCCATACACATGTGTTGAATCCAATTAGTAACATTGAAGGCTCTTTTCCCTAACTACCAGAGAGATGATAATAGACACCCAAGGTGAAATACTATGTAAAGTTCCCTTTGAAAGCTGGAGAAGCACTGATTTCTTGTCCTTTGCTTACCTAGCCTGATTTTTCCTGTTTTTCTTCATCTCAACTGTTGTCATATGAAACTTGCCATTTTGTGTGAGGCTCAGGTTAGAGTTTGGGATGCAGTGTCCTATGCTTATGATGTGGTAGTGAATGGCCTTGATGAAAGGGAGTCATGAATAGCAGTCTTACAGTGACTGCTTCAATTTCTAGGTTTTACATAGTGTCAAGAGGGAGCAGCCTTTCCTAGTTTATCCTTGCTTCTTGGGCACATGACAGCCTTCTTGGAACTTCGCCTCTCGTCTTCCACCCTACCTCTGCTATCTGTCCTTCGAAGCTGCTTCTCCTGTTCCTGACTCCTCCATGTAGGTCTCCGCCTCTTACTCTCTCTCTGTTTTCTCTACTTTGGAGATTTCAGCCACCTCTGGTTTTAGGTAGTAGTTCCTGGGGGAATTGGTCACAAACTTATTTCTCAAGTACATTGTGTGTGAGCACCACATTGCCTTCTTCCCTCCCCCTATTTCCCCTTCCTCCCTTTCCTCCTTTCCCATTTCCACTTTTCCTTTCTTCTTGAGAGTGGGCTAGATCCTATGCCTGATACCAGGTGTATAAAGTGAAATAAGTGACACCTTTGCTCTTAACACATTCACTATTAAAAGTGAATTAGAGCCTTTAATCCCAGCACTTTGAGAGGTTGAGGCAGGCAGATCACCTGAGGTCAGGAGTTTGAAACCAGCCTGGCCAACATGGTGAAACCTTGTCTCTGCAAAAATACAAAAATTAGCTGGGTGTGGTGGTGGGTACCTGTAAACCCAGCTACTTGAGGAGACTGAGGCAGGAGAATCGCTTGAACCCAGGAGGCAGAGGTTGCAGTGAGACAAGATCGTGCCATTGCACTCCAGCCTGGGTGACAGAGTGAGACTCCGTCTCAAGAAAAGAAAAAAAAAGTGAATTAGAGAAAACGCTAACTATCCTCTGGACCTTCTGCCTGGACATGCCCCTGGTGCCTTCAACTTAATCTGCTCTAACCAAACTCCTCAATTTCTTCCCATTGTCCTACTTCCTTCCAACTTCCCTGTTTCTGCTCCTGGTGCCATTACCTTCCTAGTCACACCTGAAATGTTAGAACATCTTTTAACGTGCAGGGTCAAGGAGAGGGCAAGATTAAGGAAGTAGAAGCCGCTGAGGATTCTTCCCAGGTGGTTCTCTTTCAGGTACAGCCCTGTGTTAGCTCACTCCTCTCCCCTTTGCTAGTTTAGCCTCTCACCTAGGCTGTTGCAAGTGGTTCCTAACTGTTTTTCTCTCTGTGTGAGACAGGAGATTGCGAGAGATTGCCCTTAGCCTTTTCTTTCTCATTTGAACATCCCCCACTCCTTATTAAATATGTGGAGAAAATAATTTTGCTCTGCAGTTGTGTAATAAAGCTCTTTGTGGCAGCTTGTTCAGCGTGGGCTAGAGAGCATAAAGAAATGGAGGTCACTTTGCCTTCTGGGGGATTATTTTTAATATCCAAGTGCCTGCTCATTTCCCCTGCTTCTTACTTCAGAAGTTCCTCACAGCTAAATCCACTGATGGCTTCCACAAAACAGAGCCCACAGAAGAATGCATAACTTATTAATAAGAGAGAACTTCAGATCTTCAATGAAAACACAGGTACTAATGTTTTAGACACATTCTTACCTGGCTTTGCACGTGACGTAGAAACAGTGAATTCGATTTCTAAAAAAAGAGAGGGGTGCTGGTAATGGTAGTATTTATCGACCTTACAGGGTGACCTTTCAGAATGAGCAAAGGAAAGGAGGAAGGAGAGTAATCAATAATCATTTAGTATTTTACATTCCTGTTCTGTGAATCCTGACAACAACTCTCATATACCAGATGAGGAAACTGGAACTTAAGAGATATTTAATGACTCACTCATGGCCATATTTCCACAAGAACTAGAGATTCTAACTTGAGCCTGTTTAATTCCGAAAGCCAATTTTCTTTATTACACCAGCATTTCCCAGAATGACTCCATGGAACAAAAGTTTCTGGAATGATAATAGGGATTCTGTGTAAACGGTCAATGAAGTTGCAGAATGCTTCCAACACAGCTCTTTGTTGTTGATGCTTATCCCCACATTCAGACCCTGGCTACCATTGATTTCCTATAGTTTTGCCTTTCCAGATGTCATATGAATGGAATCATGCAGTTTGCAGCCTTTTGGTTTATCTGTCCTCCTTTCATTTAGCAAATGCACTTGAGATTCCCCATGTTGTGTGTGTCAACAGTTGGTTGCTTTGATTGCTAATGAGTATACCACTGCAAGATGTACTGCAGCTTATCCCTTCACCGATTGAAGGACATTTCACTTTTGAGTTTTGGGCCACTGTGACTAAAGCTGCTATAGATGATCACATAGAGGTGTTATGGGTAAGCATATATTTTCATTTCTTTTGGGTGAGATGAGTGCAGGGTGGAGAAGAGACTGGACGTAGATGCACACATTCCCTGGCATCTGCTCCCTTGGGTGTTCTATATTCTTGTACCTTTACACTGAAAAGTTTAGCTGAGTTCTTAAAGATTTCTGGCTGCATCTTCCCCAAGTAAGCAGGGCTGGAGTTCTGTGTCTCCACGCAGGCACCCATCTTTCCTTAGATTGCTGGTTAGTTGGTTACCCTGAAACCTCATCTCTCGAATAGGTTCTTGAAGAATTGTGACTTTGCAATTGGTCTGGCTTTTGGCATTGTTATAAAGGAGAAAGCAATGCTTTTGATACTGCTATAAAGGAGAGAGCAATGCTTTCAAGCTTTGCCCATCTCAAGCTGAAACTAATCTTAAGCCGGAATTCTACTTGTTCATTAAAAAAAAAAGTAAGCAATGGTTTTGAATAGTTTATTTCCAATATTGTAGCTATCGTTTATCTGCACGTGAGAAGTTCATTTGGTTGTGACTTTTTTCATCTGTGAACATGGAGGGTTAATCTCCATGGATTCAGAATTCCAATACCATCTGCATGTATGTCCTTTAAAGGGAAGCCTGACATATTCCAGCTACAGGGCTCTCTTGTTGATTGCATCCCAAAGTAAGATTCTTAGATTAACTACTCTTTATCTCACATGTGCCTGTGCAGCATGTATATGTGTATATGTGTGTGTGTGAGAGAGAGAAAATGAGGCAAACATAGGAGCTAGCATGTTCCTGTCTCAGTTGGGAAAAGTGCGTCATTTTGGATGCCCGTATCATTCAGCTGTACCTTCCTCCCTCTGTCATCTTTGTGTTTTTACCTTCTGACTTAGTGATCACTACAGCCTGTCCACTGGAGCCTTGGGGAGACAGACCTGTTATAAATCCCAAATTTTGTCATTATCTAAACTCTAGCCTCTGAGAATTACTGGAGATAAAGCCCCCAAATGGTGCCTATACACATACATGCTTTCAAACCTGACCTCAGCTCTCAGCCCTCACTTCAAAATTCTTATATGCGTTCCTAGCCTGTTCATTATCCCATTAAATTCAGAGAATATTTCAAAATATTATTTTCAAGGTATTCATACTACTGTCCTACCACTCATTCAGCCGATGACCTCACTGTCTAGTGGACAGAGAGATACAGGCATCACCTGGATCTTCTCCCTGTCTTTGGTGTAGTTTCTCACATCTTTTACAACCTATTTTTGTTTTAGTCAGAGATACATTTATTTTCCAATCTAAGCTGAATCCTTCTGTCAAAACCCAGAAATGTCTATCTAACATAGAATCAGCTACTAGTTGCGTATGTAACCAGTTGAGATTTTGAGTGGGAATTACAGAATCCATAGAGAGATTCACAGTCATTATTAATATTTGCTGATATCCTTGGTAATATTTCGTATTTGATGGTTTTCTTGATAGGACTATAGCGACTTTAGGTTTTTAAAAATTAGTGTTTATATGCTTTTTTCCACTGACTTTATTATAATCTGTTTTTGTATTTAAAGTGAGCTTCCTGTAGACAATATACAATTGGATCTTGCTTTTTTATCGTGTTTGAAATTTAAATTGGGTATCTTAATATATTGACTATTTAATATACACTTGATACTTAAATTGGAGAGTTTATTACATTTACAGCAATTAATTTCTCATAGTGTGGTTTATATTTAATATCTATTTGTTTTCTATTTACTTCATCTGTTCTTTGTTCCATTTTCTTGCCTACATTTCATTTCCTCTTCCCTACTCAAGTTTTATTTTTTAAATAATTTTTCTATGGTTTACAATATGAATCTTTAACTTACCGCAGTCCACCATTTCATATTTAATTTAAGACCTTACAACATCGATTTCCTTTTATTTCACTCTGTCCTTAGATTAACTACTCTTCATCTGACATGTGCCTGTGCAGCATACTAGAACAGATGCTAAGGAGTATGTCATTTTGGAAAGGCTCACTGTTGTAGACCCTAGGGATGTCAAGACAGAACTATCTCCAAGGTGCTTGCTTGAGAATATGATTCGTGTTTATTTTTTATTTTCAAAAATGTAATTTCAATATTTTTAGGGGGTGTAAGTGGTTGTTTTGGTTCTATGGATGAATTGTAGAGTTGTGAAGTCTGAGATTTTAGGGCACCCATTACCTGAGACGTGTGCATTACACCTAATAGGCAGCTATTCATCTGTTAACCCTATTCTGCCCTCCCTGCTTCTGAGTCTCTGATATCCATTATACCACTTTGTATGCCTTTGCAAACCTATAGCTTCGCTCCCACTTACAAGTAAGACTATATGGTGTTTGGTTTACTATTTTTGAGTTATTTCACTTAAAATAATGGTTTCTGTCTCCAAGTTGCTGCAAAATATATTACTTCATTCTTTTCTGTGGCTGAGTAGTATTCCATGGTGTATATATACACCATATTTTCTTTATCCACTCATCGGTTGATGGGCACTTAGGTTGGTTCCATATCTTTGCAACTGTTAATTGTACTGCAATACACATGCATGTAGCTGTCTGATTGATATACTGACTGCTTCTTCTCTGGGTAAATACCCGGTAGTGGGATCACTGGATCTAACGGTAGATCTACTTTTAGGTCTTTAATAAATCTCCGTATTGCTTTACATAGAAGTTGTACTAATTTACATTCTCACCAGCACTGTGTAAATCTTTGTTCACCAATATCTATTAATGTTAGTTGACTTTTTATATAATGGTCATTCTGGCTAGTGTAAGGTAGAATCTCATTGTGATTTTCCCTTCCTTGTTTAGTGATGGTGAGTATTCTTTCATATGTTTGTTGGCCATTTGTACCTCTTGTGTTACTAAATGTCTAGTTATGTCATTTCCCACTTGTTGGTGAGATTGTTTTTCTCTTGCTGATTTGCTTGAATTCCTTACAGATTCTAGCTATTAGCCCTTTGTCAGATGCATAGTTTGCAAACATTTTCTCAAACATGTGGAACAAATTTAAATGGAAAATAATTATAATAGGGCAAGAAAATATATATAGTAAATGCCTAATGACAGGAATAGATAATAAGGACAAAATGAGCTTACGGTAGAATAGCATCATTTAAGTGGTCAGGAAAAGCTTCATCAAACGACTAGAATTCAAAGGAAGAATTTATACAAGGAATGATTTTATTAATTGAACAGATATGAATATGATTGTGACACTGAGATATGGTAGAACTGATCGGCTGGAAATGAGCTTGAATAGGATGAGAAATTCAGGCTGCAGACAGTAGATTATAAATTTGGAGGAACCGGCATAAATAATTGCCAAGACCAGCTCAGCTGTGGAGACCCCAACCCAGGAGGTGCTGAAGGAATTAAACAGACACAGAGATAGGGTGCAAAAGCTGGGTTTAGAGTGGGGATCAGAGGTCTCCCAGCATGTCCAGTTGAGAGCACAGAGCAGACTTTGCCTCGCGATTTTATTCTTCCGGTGACAAATTTAACAAGTGGATGCTCTGTGTTCTTCCATTGGTTAAAGGTAAACTAACCAGGCATCTAGTGTATGTTTACTATAGGTTAAAGACAAACTAGCAAGCACTCTTGAGAGAGAACAAAGAAAAGAGTCGCATATGCTTTGGTCAAAGAACTAATTCATCTGGTGTGAGAGAAACTCATGTTGGTTACTGCTTTATAAAGCTTTGAGCAGTTTTGTGCTTTGGGGGGCTGACTGGGTTTTCCTTGCCACCACTCTGAGCAAACAATGATTTCTCACACACGTCAGAATTTGCCCTCAACAAATAATTCTACAAAATTAAGCACAGTGTTTCTTGCAAGACGCTACCTCATTATTCTGCAAATTTTGTTCATATAGCTTTGTCCCTTTGCGTGGTAATGCTATTCCATCTCACTTTTAGATAATTGCGATTTGTTACACAGCTTTCCATAAGCAGTACTGCTTTCATAAACCTTGTGTCTAATAACTGTTAGTTAATGAATTATTAAAGTGGGAAAGGCACAGCTGGGAGGCAGAGAATTTAATAAGGGATGGAGAAAGCAATCATGAATCTGGTAGCAAATAACATTTTTGGCCTTGAGAGAACTTTACTTGAAAAAGAACAACAAATATTTCTTAGTTTCATTCTCTCTTCTCTCAGTCCCTATTCTCTGCTGCCTGTTAGTTAGATTTCTCTCCTTTAAACACATTGTTTGTTTGTTGGATTGAGACAGGGTCTTACTCTGTTACCCAAACTGGAGTGCAGTGGTGTGATCACAATCATAGCTCACTGTAGCTTCAACCTCCCGGGCTCCAGTGATCCTCTGACTGAAGCCTCTAGAATAGGTGAGACTATAAGTGCAAGCCACCACATTGGCTTTCTTTTGTATCATTATTATTGTTATTTTTCATAGACATGGGTTTCATCATGTTGCCTAGGCTGGTTTTAAACTCCTGGGCTCAAGTGGTCCACCCCCTCAGCCTCCCAAAATGTTAGTATTACAAGCATGATCCACTGTGCCTGGCCTTAAAACATTTCTACTTTATTGCTCATGTTCCAGCTTGTATTGCTTCTTAATCCTTAATTAACATGTGAGTGATCCAGTTAGTGACTTCAGGCCATAGTTGTTGCCTGCAGTTGGCTAGGGGGGTGGCTGATCTCCTCTCTGATGGAATCATCCTAGAGGCTGCACAGGCGTTTCAGTTTTCCTTCACTATTTCACGGCACTTCTCAAAGGATAATTCTCACTGATACATGGAGATCATTCTTCAGTCAACAGTGTCTCTATATAGTCTGCAATATATAAAGAAACTTTCATATGATTGCTAACCTGGCACTAAGACTCCGCCCACCACTTCTCAATCCCAGTAGTACACAGCTGTTGCCATGACCAGTGCTACTTCCACATGCATCACTACCACTGCTGGCTGCAATGCTCAGCATGGTGCTAGATACTGTGTGCTGTTTCCAACCCTCTCATAACCCTGCATCACTGCCCTCATTCTTCATGAGCTCCCCAATTACCTAATGGATTGTGCAACTTGCCCAAGGTGAGTGATCAGTAAAGCCAGGAATTAAGCGTAGGACTGTCTTTCTTTTTTTTTTTTTTTTGAGATGGAGTCTTGCTCTGTCGCCTGGGCTGGAGTGCAGTGGTATGATTTTGGCTCACTGCAGCCTCTGCATTCCAGATTCAAGTGATTCTACTGCCTCCGGTTCCCATGTAGGTGGGATTACACGTACCTGCTACCTCACCAAGCTACATATATTTTTTATTTTTAGTAGAGATGGGGGTTTCACCATGTTGGCCAGGCTTGTCTCAAACTCCTGACCTTGTGATCTGCTGGCCTTGGCCTCACAAAGTGCTGGGACTACAGGTGTGAGTCACCATGCCCGGCCAGGTCTGTCTAACTCTTAAGCTAAAGTTCGTTCAACCGTCACCAGCAGCCTATCAAGTACCCTGTGTTTAACATGAATTCATTTTCTAAAACTTACATTGGATTCCTACAGGGCTGTGCCTGGAAACCCACTGTCCTGTTCAGGATGCACCTATAGACGTCTTTCTGACCCTCTTAATGTTGTTACTTTTTAAATTTTCTTATTTTTATTTTTCTCCCTGCCCCACCCCCAAGTTGAATGTCCTATCCGTGGTTTGGAGTGCCTGTGGCAGCTGGTGAACACTGCACTTGAGCATTGATTTTTATTCAATAAATTCTTTTTAAGGGCTGTGTAACACATTCTCAATGTGAGGTCATTTCATAATAAGGAAAATTTGGCAATTCAGTAGTTTAATGTTCTTAGAAGTGGTGGCATATGGTAAGTATAGTTTGAGTCTTTTCTTGGGGGAAGGGGGGGTGATACATGATGATACAGGGTGTAACTTATTTTAAACATAGTCACACTGAAACGTTTACACACCAAAAAAATTGCCAATAGTATCTGCTCTCAGGTTATGCCATATTTGTGTGTCTTAAAAAATATAGAAAAAACCCTTGCTGTAACTGGTGGTTTTAATTATTTCATGCTTTGCTGCTCTAGTTTCTATTTCATACTTCAAGTCAAATTCATGTTGTATAGTTCCAAACCTCTTGTATTTAAATCTTGTCTTGCTATGTTTAGAAATTTTATCCCACTTCCATCAAATGCAGACACTGTTGGTTGTCCGGCTTATTCCTTGACGCAAGGTTGTAAGCTTGGCTTTATTCCAGCAACAAGGGGATGCATGTTGATGACTTTTAGCCAATTATAGGTCATTTCATTGCCCTTTAAAGTGAATAGGTTAAGTCTTGACATTTAATGAAATTGTGGCTAAAGAGACATGAAGGGAAGTGTGTTGAATGATTCTTGCAAGGTTACTTTCATTGGTAAATATTTATGCTCGATGAACTGTTTCTTTCCTTCAATCCCTCAATATTTCTATGACTATTGTGATGTATGCAACCTCCATAGTCATCTTGAAATGATGAGAAACAAACCTAAGGAGCAGGAAAGAAAACAGATGCAATGCTGGAAGATGGAAAAAACCTGAATTCCTAGTAATGTTTTTGAGTTACTGAGTTAATAAACTCCAAAGCTGATCTGTAATCCTTACATGAGGTGATAATAATACTAGATGTGCAATTTGTTGGTATTTATGAGCTGTCGGACTCTGAGAAGAGGCCAGATCCACTTTATTCTTCTTACTTTTTTTCTCAGAAGTACTTGTCAGAGATTTCAAGGCTAGTACATAAGTGAGGAAGAGGCTCACTGAGCTGAAGGATGTTGAAAAAGTATTTTAAAATGATTGGGATACAAATATCAGAGCCTTTTTCTGTTTCACTATGCTGAATTTCTAATGCATGCATTACTATTAGATGTGGTCTAATTATTTGGCCTTGATCATTCTCATGAGTATGGAAATCTCTGGTAGACAAACATAGTGATAAAGTTTTCTGCTGACCTCAAAGTTATCAGTGCAGTGCTTGAGACTGCTAACCACATCAAGTCAGCTATATCTGCTTTTGCAGAGGAGGTTTTTGCAAGAGGCAAAGCTGAAGAGTTGGTTTATATAAACCTTTGGGGCAGAATCCTACATTCAGACTTAAGTTACCTTGAAGAGAATAAACAAGAATGATACGTGCAAGGCGCATTGACTCACAGAAATTGACTCACAGAAATTGATAAATTAATTTTCTAAATTTGGCAATAATGTCAGTAAGTGACGAATGTGAAATTAATAGCAACAGCTTATAAAAAAGCAATAGCTAAATAAACAATTGAAAACATTACAAGATGTACTTTGTCCTTTGGCATGAAACGTTTCGGCCAATCTTCTTGTTCTCTTCCAGGATTGTCTTTAGGATCTAACTTCTGAGAAAAATTAGAGAACCCAAGGTCTGTATCTCCCTCTTCTCTTTGAAACCACATCTGTTTTGTTGCTCATTCTGTCAAATACTGGAATATGCTGACACACTGGAAAATAAGATAAAAATGCAAAAGCATTTCAGTAGGATTCAGAAGACTTGGGTTCTGGCCTCCGGGTCATTGTTGACTAGCTTTGTAATCATAAACACATTAGGTAGGTTTGCTTTATCCATTGTGCAAATGATTTAAAGCCAATAGAACTGACTTTTTGGATAAGCCATAGTATCCATACTGTCTGGAAGTAATGAATCACTGAGAGTTGACTATAAACTCAATTTTGTCTTTGTTATCATGTTATATATACCTAATATGACTTGCTCACCATGGATTGTGACGGTCCTTGCCCTTCAACTAATAATACACATGCATAGCCAGTTAAGATACAGTCTGAATCCCTGGGGTCAATTGAAGCTCTTGGCCTCACATGGACACATAGCATTGTACTTGTTATCCCTACACTCCCAACAGCTGTGCTTATTGACCTTGCTGCATATCAACTTGTTATGAATACCCATGCTGGAAACTGTGGAGATAGGTGCGAGATACTGAAAAAATAAGCAAATGTTACTAATCCAGTGATGTAGAACCATAGAGCTGATTACCTGCAAGCATGTCATCTCTTAGTTAAATACTGACTTTAAAGGTGGCATCAGTTCCAAGCTGCTCCTCTGCTTCCTCAGAGGTGATTTATAACCAGTTGCCAAGTGATAATTTGATGAGAGTAAATTATGTTTTTTAGAGAAATGAGTCTGCATTGCCACATTTGAGAAATTTTATGTCACACCAGTGTTCTGGATACCTCACATCAAAGTCAAACCTACATGTGCTGGGTTTTTATTATTTATTGACAAAGCTTCTGTGGGTCATCTTCAGACAGCTCATTTATAAAGGTCTTAATGTCAAGGTCAGACTAGTACAGTAGGATTTGTGTTTCTAAGGATAATGCAAACCTATTAAGAGAGACTTGGAAGACCACAGAGGATGAAGCAGAAAGAAAGAGACAGCAAATAAAACCATTGCAAAAAATTTTTTCCTGCAGAAAGATACAAGGAGGAATTTTCTTTTTAAGAGTTAGCAGGTAATTGTCTTATACTTATTTTTTTTTTTTATTTGCCATGGTCCTGCTATATGGTTTGTGAGGTCAGATATGGTCAAGTGTTGAATCCAAGTATCTCTAGGTCAAGGAAACATGAAAATGGTCAAATTTTGGGGTCATAATGCAGGGCTTTTTGTTGGTACTGTTCTAAATCTGTGTCTGAGGCTCTATTCTTGGACGTTTAGTAATTGCTTAAAAATGCTGTAGAGATGAAGTATGGTAATGGATATGGAGGGAAGAAATTGTTTTTATTAGTATTGTTTAAGTCAATTAGTGTGTGACAATTTGGCTGGACAGAGCTTTGGAGCTTCATGGAGAGAGTGTTCTCAGAAGTATTTTTCTTTCTCTGTTTTTTTGTTTTGTTTTGTTTTGAGACTTAGTCTTGCTTTTTCACGCAGGCTGGAGTGCAGTGGCGTGATCTTGGCTCACTGCAGCCTCCGCCTCCCAGGCTACCGTGATTCTCCTGCCTCAGCCTCCCGGGTAGCTGGGATTACAGGCATGCGCCACCACATCTTGCTGATTTTTGTATTTTTAATAGAGATGCGGTTTCACCATGTTGGCCAGGCTGGTCTGGAACTCCTGACCTCAAGCAATCTGACCGCCTCAGCCTCCCAAAGACACCAGAGGTGTCTTGATTGAGCCATGGAATGACAAAATAAGAATGGATCCTCCCATGATTCTGATCTTTTATTCTTCATTTATAGACGGGAACATTGAGGATGAAGGTGAGATAATTTAAAACTACTTGAAAAATTAGTGTCAGAGTCACTAGGACACTTAGGAGAGAAAACACCAAACGTACAGGTGTGTGGAGTCTGGAGCTGGGCTCTGAACTAAAATGTGCTTCTGCCACCTCCTAACTGTATGCCTTTGAATAAATTGCCTAGGTTCCCTGGGACTAGTCTTCCTCATATATAAAATAGAGGTGTTACCTACCCCATAAGGTGATTATGTATGATAATATATGTAATGATTATAAGTATATGTAAACTAAATGTATACTTAGGCAATACTTAGTAAGTGCTTCGTAAATGTTAGTTACTGTTACTTATAATTACAGCGACTAGCATTTCATTTAATTGCTCAAATGTTGATGTCAGTAAAGATGACGTAAGATTATAAAGACTATGCAGGAACATCTCTGACTGTGGGAAGAATATGAACTGATGAGTCAAGAAATGTTGCTCAGGTAGTTACAGAGCAATGAAAGGAAGTAACATAAGTTGGTTATTTATGATAGGTAATCATCAAGGTTAGACAAATCTGGGAATTTGGAATAATGCAGCTAGCAGAAATGCAACTGGCCTTTCCCAGCCTTGAAAGAAAAAGGAGTTGACTAAAGCCCCCAACCTTGAAAGAAAGAGGAGCTTCAAGAAAAGGGAGTTCCTTTCAAGGCTGGGGGCTTTAGTAAAGAGTCCTAGGAACCATGGGTGATTCAGTGTAAACTTTGGAGGGAGAGTATCACAAAAAAATGCAAACAAAAACGAAAGCATCACAGGACAAAGATACAGATTTAACAATCTGCTGGACAGAAGGAAGCCTGTAAGGGTGCAAGTCACATAATGGTATTTTTGTTTCCATTATTTCTTTTCTCTTTCTTTCCTCTAGCCTCAGAGGAAGCGGTAAGAATTAGTAGCTGGTATGAAGGATAAAAATGAAGGAGAAAGAACGAAGTTAGCTGCAATTAAAGGCAGATGCCTTGTCTTTAATAAGGGTTAGCTTGGAAAGAGTATAATGATGTCTTGCTTTTGATTAAAGTAGGTAATTAGGCTGCAGAATTTTATCTACTGAACTCAGAGTGTTTGTGACTCAAACTCATGATAGATTTTTCTATTATTGTAAATTGTCTAGAGGAATCACGGGAGGGAAGAGCTAACTAAATTTTTATTCAATGATAAAGGGAAAAGTAGCATTACTGAATACTTTTGAATGTACAGTGGGAGATAAAGTAACTTCATGATTTTCTTCATGAGTTTTCCCTCTTTAAAGAATCATTTAACATATTTGACTAAATTTGCAGTTGGGCACCAAATTATTCCAGCTAGTTTTGTCACCTGAAGTCTTCACGGTAAAACAGCCTATCATTCTCTTATTTTCAGAATGATAGAAGGAAAGCATATGTACATATTTATACCTACATATGTAGGTATACATCTACATACAAAGCATAATTCTCCAGACCTTTCTACACTCACTTACGCAGCAGTATTTTATAATATGTGACATATATTATTCTTGTACTTGGGGTAAAAGAAATAGCTCAGAGAGAGTATCTATTTCAGTTAGTCATCCAATATAGCAATA
Source organism: Cacajao melanocephalus (assembly GCA_963573385.1). Classification (NCBI taxonomy): domain Eukaryota; kingdom Metazoa; phylum Chordata; class Mammalia; order Primates; family Pitheciidae; genus Cacajao; species Cacajao melanocephalus. Next base: position 179,929 of record CAUYLG010044720.1, read on the forward strand.
AGACAGAAATTTCTAACAGTTGAAAGAAAAATGAACCAGAGTGAACTTTTGGAGTTACAAAGACCTTAGTGAACTTGATTTTCCTCTAAAACAATAAAAATATGGTCCAAAAACTAGAAGCAAACATTAAAGAAATGTGTCAATAACCAACGCCACAGAACAGACTGAAAATCATGTATCCAAGGGAAGCCACCAAAGATCAGTAAAACAGTAGAGCCTGTAAAATTTTAACGATGAGTTCTTTTCTTCCCTCCTTCATACTCAGTTCAGCAGTGTTGTCACCATACATTGGCAGCCATGCAGAAAAGGAGATGATCTGATTTCTTTTGGAGCTTGGTTAAAAGCATGGTTCTTGGAGTGTGGTAGCTATTTGACCCAGAACTTAGCTGCGGAGTGTTGAGTGTGGAGCTGGATGCCTACTCTAGGACATTATTTAAACAATAGCAAACTGCTGGCAACATTTCAGCTGCCCAAGGCTGTGATTTCAGTTGGGCAAACAAGAAACAAGAGCCTGTTGGGGTAATTTAAAAGAAAATCCTGGAGAAGTGGACAACCATAGGGAACTTGAGAAAGCTCCAGCGTGTTCCTTGAAATGTAAAAGACTGCACAGGAGCAAACCTGAGCAAATACCCAGGAAAGACCCGGGAAAGGAAAAGGCACTCACGACTTACTGCCCTTTCGCAAGTAAGAAATAAGAGGTAAGGATACCTCGTAAGTGGTCTGAAGTTTGAAGGATTACCCTCTCACACAGGACCCTTTGGCAAGAGTAAAAGATTGAAAGGGAAGGCATTTAGGGACCTCTTATGACCAATCAGTTGGTAACCACTAAATTACACTAAACCAGATGTGACCCTAGGAGGCCAGGCTTAAAAGTAAAAACAAGAACTTGACGAGAAGCTAGCAGAGGTCACATACCTCAGGGAATACAGAATCTAGAAAAGTTACTACACAAATAATTGGCAACCAGAAAAAAAAATAGCAAAAGCCACAAAACTTTGGGATGGAATGTGTGGAGGAATCTGATGTCACAAATGTTAAAATGTGTTGTTAAAAATCTAATTTTCAACAATAAGTTAAATCCTTGTCCAGTAAGTTCCTGAGGAAGCTTGGACATTGGATTTACTAGACACAGACTTTAAATCAGCTATGTTAAATATGCTCAAAAAATCACAGGAAACTATAGATAATTTTTTAAAAGTATGCCAATACTTCCCACCAAATAGAGAATATCATTAAAGAGACAGACATTATAAAAAGGAAGGTAAATAGAAATTCTGAAGTTGAAAATACAGTAACAGAAAAGAAAGTTAATAGGAGATTTGAGCTGGCAAAAGAAAGAAGTAGATTTGAAGATGAAAAGTCATTAAAGATTATCCAGTCAGAGGAACAAAAAGAATAAAGGAAAATGAGCACAGTCTGAGAAACCTGTGGGATGCCATAAATATACACATAATGGAAATTTCAGGAGGACAAGAAAGAGGAAGGGCAGGAAAAAAGTGAAGTAATGCCTCCCAGTTTTTCAAATTTGATGAAAAATATTAATCTACATATTTGAAAATTTCAGTAAACTGCAATTAGAATAAATGGAAAGATATCCACACATAGACATGGAATAGCTTAATTGATGAGGTCAAAGACAGAAATAGGATATTGAAATCAGCAAGAGAAAAAGGACATACTCTGTGCTAGGCATTTTTAGTGGGTTTAATAACTGACTTCTCATAAGAAAATATAGAAAATAAGGAAAATCTGATAAAATCTTACTGTTGAAACCAAAAGATTGTCAACTAAGACTCCTGTATCCAGATAAGCTATTCTTTAAATATGAAGAAAAGTTAATCAATTTTCAGGAAAATAGAGAATTTGCTGTTAGCAGGCCTTCCCTATAAGAGTTTCTAAAGTAGGTCCTTTGTGATACAGTGGACAATAACTCAAACTTGTATAAAGAAATAGCACTATTTGAGAATAAATGGAAGTCATTATGAAAGACAGTATAAATATTTGTAACTATTCTGTTTTAAAAGACAGTTGCATTATGCAGTAATTACAAAAGTATTTGTTATACACTCAACAGTGTATAAGGACGTAATTTGTATGCCAATACCAGCACAAAGGAGGGAGAAGAGAATTAAGCTATAGCAGAGCAAACTTATAAAACACTATTCAAATTTAGTTGGAATTTTTTCACTAGGTTGTTACAAATTAAGATGTTAATAGTAATCCCCAAAACAACTGAGAAAATAATTTTAAAAAGCAGATAGCAAAAAAATTGACAAGAGAATTGAAATGGTACATTAGAAAATATTCATTAAACCCACAAAGACAAATTAAGGAACAGAGAAACAGAAAAGACATAGCATATAAAAATGGGAAACATAAATCTTTATCAGTAATTATGTAAATTGACTAAACACACCAATTAAAAATAGATTCTCAGAATGAATTTAATACAGAACATCATGATCCAACTATATACTGCCTACAGGCAATACACTTAAGAGTCAAAAGATACAGCTCAGAAAAAGACATAAAAAGATTAAAGTCTTAAAAAGCAGGGAAAAAGATACACTGTACAAACAGTACTCAAAACAATTCCAGTGGCTATACTAACAGCAATCAACACGGAGCTTAAAACAAAAGTAGTATTAGAGACAAAAAGGACATTTTATGAAAAGAATTAGTTCTTCAGAAAGATGTTATGATTATAAGCAAAAGCACCTTTAAAAAGTTCCAAAAATACAGGAAGCAAAAATTGACAGAATTGAAGGGAGACATGGGGTAATTCAGCAATAATATTTGGAGAATTTAATATATGATATTCAATAATGAGTAGATTAGACAGAAGGTCAACATTGAAATAAAAGATTTGAACAAACAGACTTCATAGGCATCTGTAGAACAGTTGTCTTTAAATAATACAAAGTATGTTTTCCAACCAAAATAGAATTAAATAGACATCAATAAAAATTTTGAGAAATTCACAAATAGGCAGAAGTTAAGTTACTCTTCTAAATAGCCAATGGGTCAAAGAAGAAATTGCAGTGGAAATGCAAATACACTTTAAGACATGAAAACAAAAACATGACATACCAACAAAAATGGAGTGCAGCTAAGGAAGTGTTCAGAGGGAAATAAGTAATTGTAAACAAATGAAGGGGTAAAATACATAATTTTGTCATCAATTTAAGTTAAAGGCATTTGAAAAATAGCAGGAGCATAAAGATCATTCTGACCTTTGAGCTATTTCTTCAAAGCAGAAGACGAAATTCCTATGTGAAACACACTCTGAATGTTAGAAAGAAGAGCAACATCTTTATCATCAAGATAGGAAGTCAATATTGAGAGAATTCTGTATAGACGTGGTTAAAATAACTTTTACCTTTTTAGCCTTAGTTGCTTATTGACAATTAACTACTCTTTATTCAATCCTGTACATAAGTAGCTGACTATAACTGCTCCCTTGGGTATTCATTTCTTTATGAGCGTTCTCATATCATGTAGAACTTGTATTATGTTTTTTCTCTTTTTAGTCTGCCTTACTTAATTCTTGGATCCAGTCAGTACCCTAAGAGGATGGAAATGGAATTTTTTCACCACTACACAAATATATTAAAAAAAAAAAACCTCTAGATAATTCATCTTAAGATATTCTTTGAGAAACTAGAACAACAGAAACTAACCCAAAGCAAGCAGAAAGAGTAAAAACAGTAGAAATAAATGGAGAATAGAAAAGCGGTAGAGAAATTCAACAAAAGTAAAAGTTGGCTCTTTTGTAAAGATCTACAAAACCGACAAACCTTTTAACTAGACTGAACAAGAGAAAAGAACTCAAGATTTTTATTAAATCAGAAATGAATGAAGACATCACTAAAGATCCTTGCAAAAGTAAAAAGAATTAAGGAATACTGTGAACTGTATGCCAATAAATTAAATAATTTAGATGAAAAATTAAATTCCTAGAAAGACACAAACTACTGTAACTGACTCAAGAATAAATGAACTAAGTAGACCTATAAAAAGCAAAAGTTGGAGTTAATAATTAAAAACACTTCTAGCAAAGAGATGCTCAGAGCCAGCTGTCTTCACTTGTGAGTTCTAACAAATGTTTAAAGAATTAGTAACAATTCTTCACAAACCCTTCCATAAAATAGGAGGTAACACTTCCCAACTCGTGGTATGAATTCAGCATTACCTTTTTACCAAAAACATAAAAAGGCATCATATGAAAACTATTTACCAATATCCTTGATGAATGTAGATGCAAATATCCTCAACAAAATGAGTAAACAAAATCTAGTAACATTTATAAATGATCATATACCATGACTAATTGAGATTCATCTTAATGCAAGGTTAAACATCTAAAAATCAATATTCCAAATTAATAGAATAAAGGACATTAAACCAGACATTTATTTTTATAGATGCAGAAAAATATTCAACAAAATCTAATACTCTTTCATGATAAAAACACTGAATACTAGGAATAGAAGGAAACTTCTTCAACTCAATAAGTAACATCTGTGAAAACCCCACAGCTAGTACCATTCTTAATAGCAAAAGAAAGAGTGCCTTTCTCTTAAGATCAGAAACAATAAAAGAATGCTGCTTTTGCTATTTCTATTAAACATTGTGCTGGAGGTTCTAGCCAGGTCAATTTGGCAAGAAAAAGATGTAAAAGACATTCAAATTGGAAAGGGAAAAGTACAACTCTTTCCATTTATAGACGATTTTATATAAAGTTTTGTATAGAAATATTTAAAAAAACCTAAACAATTTAAACTGGAACAAGTTCAGCAGTGTAGCAAGATAAAAACTCAATATCTAAAAACCAATGTATTTTAATTCACCGGCAAAAAACAATTTTAAAACAAAATTAAAACAATTCAATTTACAAAACATCAAAAAGAACAAAGTACTTAGGAATAAATTCCTTTAAAGAAAAAATAAATTTTCCCAAAAAACAAGATGTGTAAAATGAAAACTACAAACATGGTCGAAAGTAAGATCTAAATAAATAGAAGGATGTCTGTGTTCATGCATCTGAAGATTTAACCTTGTTAAGGTGGCAGTGCTTCCCATTTTAATATACAGATTCAACATAACCCTATCAAAATCCCACTTCCCCCCCCCAGACATTGATAAGCTGATCCAAAAATTTATATGGTAATAAAATGCACCTACAATAGTCAAAACAATCTCGAAAAAGCAAACAAAGTTGGAAAACTCACACTCTGCTGTTTTAAAACATACTGTAGTTGACCCTCTTATACCCTTGGGTTCTGCATATACAGATTCAACCAACCACAAATCAAAAATAACTGAAAAAATAATACAAGTAAGAACACAAAACACAATAAAATGTAGCAACTAGTTACATAGTATTTACATTTTGTTAGGTACAATGGGGAAGCAGGAATAAAAGGTATGACTGTTATGAGGCTTCTTTTTGGATTGTTGAAAATGTCTGAGAGTTAGTATGTGGTCATGGTTGTATAATTCTGTAAATATGGTAAAAATTACGAAACTGTACACTTTAAGTGGGTGGATTTTATGGTATGTGCAATATATCTCAAAGCTGTAAAAAGTGACCTAGAATCCCAATTCCAACTGAAAGCTCTTTTCAAACCTATGCTGAATTTTTGAGACTTTAAAAGACTTATCCAGTGTTACATATGTAGGCTGTGGCAGATTTAAGGATGGAAACTAGATCTAACCCTAGAATTTGGGTTTTTAACCTTTCCTAGATCTTCACCAGACTATAGAGCTTACTTGAGTGATACACCCATCTTATTCAGAGGTGTAAAGCCCTGGGTGGTTTAGAAGCAGCCATTACTATCACATAGTAATCTAAGAATGGAAGATATAGTTGATGTAATTATAATCAGGTATGCTTAAGAAAAGATTGTAGATAGTCTAGAGACTCCAACAGGGGAATGGAGGGGAGGGGCAAGAGCTGAAAAAATGCCTGTTGGGTACCAAGTTCACCATTTGGGTGATGGGATCCATAGAAGCTCCAACTTGAGCATCACTCAATATACCTATGTAAAAAAACCTGCACATGTATGCCCTGAATATATTTTTTAAAAAAGTTTTTCTGCCATTAGAGGTATTGAACAATTGAGCAGACACTGGTAGGAGATGTGCGAGTTAATGTTTTGTTTTGTTTTATTTGTTAATGAGAATATGTATATAAAGAGAATGGCCCAACAGAGATGGAGAAACTGCTGACATAGGGTATGGAGAAAGGAAAAAAGAAGAGGCTGGGTCTTGGAGAAAGCAAGAGGGGATGAGACCCAGATCTTAGGCAGAAGAAATGGTGTGCAGTGAGAGCAGGACATTTCCTCCGCTGGAATAATGAAGAAGGCAGAGAAGATGAAGATGGATGCAGGCAGTTATATAATGTTGTTGAGATGAATATCAGGCAGTTTTCCTTCATTGCCGCCTTTTACAGTGGTGTAAAAAGTGAGGTCACTATCTGATAATGTATATCTGATTGTATATTGCTGGGGGATGCTGGAAGGTTTGAAAAGAGAGTGGTTTTGATAGAATCTTAGCAGGCTGTGTAGGATAGTAGGACGTCATGGGATAGTCCCTTTCTCTGCTCATGAGTGAGCATTGCTGAGGCTGGGGGCTCTTTTAAGGATTGCTCACCCACTAAGGTGGAGTCCTGGTATGTGTCAGGCAATCTCATTATGTGTGAGATAAGCTATACATTTTTGTGATCTTTCACTTCTAATTTCTAAATTTTATTTTATTTATTTGTTTATTAATTTATTTTGAGGCAGAGTTTCGCTCTCGTTACCTAGGCTGGAATGCAGTGGCGCAATCTCAGCTCACTGCAACCTCCGCCTCCTGGGTTCAAGCAGTTCTCCTGCCTCAGCCTTACGAGTAGTTGGAACTATAGGCGCGCGCCACCATGCCCAGCTAATTATTGTATTTTTTGTAGAGACAGGGTTTCACCATGTTGACCAGGATGGTCTCGATCTCTTGACCTCGTGATCCACCCACCTCGGCCTAATTTTATTTTAATCACTCAAGTGACATGTAGATATTTCGAATTATTGGCCTACCTCCAATAAGCCTTGCAATGATACTGATAGTTCAGCACTGTCACCTTTCCACCACCTGCATCAAGTATAGTGGCACAGACTTTCCTTAACTCTGCTAGATGCTCAGGCTTACTCTCCCCTGTAGACGTCTGAATCTTTGGGTATTCTGAAAGGTGGTGGTTTTCTTTATTTGATCAGGGCATAAACAATATCTGGGCTCACTTGGTTCTGGATTTTTGTGGAAGGAAAACCCTAGTCAGATTCTGATGGGAAGGGCGAGGGTAGCTCCTGGGCAGAGAAGATGGATAATTTTCATTCTCACAATGTCTGAGATGTTTGAGACCAGGTGCCTGATTGCCCAGGTTTTGAGACCATGCCCTGAGGTCCCTCAAGATGTACATTTTCACAATGCCTTCTTGTTTCTATATATAAAACATGATCAGATTTGAACCTCTTCATTACCCATAAATTTTTCTCTCATACTTTTTCTTCTTGTATAACTTTGGAAGAATCTTTTTCTATCTTCTGAATAAAAATCCCTCATTCTGCTAAATTTCATGTTTTATCTCAGAAGTATGCCACTAGATAGCGGTTTCTAAGGGATTTATCATTTAGTTAAAGTGTCTAAGCATGCACCTGTAGTATATGCATAATTTTATAATTAAATTTGTATTCATGTCTGCATATATTTGCATATGTGCCTATTTACATAGGTAGTTGTATATATGCATTATTCATACATAATATACATGTACTACTCTGTTGACAGTTTAGATTCTTCATAAAACATATAGAAATATAAATTTAAATAAAGTATAAAATAAAGATGAAATGAAAGAAGTAAAATTTATTTAAATACATTTAATTAACAGCAATAGAGACCTTTTTGCTCTCACTAAAATATCAGTAATGATAATTATTATCAATAACATGTTCAGTGAGAGTAAGGTGAAAAAAGACTGTTTTTGGAATGAAATGGAGGCTTCTGAGGCCGGAAAGTAGTTTTCAATAAACCCAATTCCCCCCCACCCCACCTTTTTTCTTTTTAAGCTTGAATAGGCCCAGGCTAGTACTAGAACATGTTTAACTTGGCCTTGGCCAGACTTCACCTTGAAGCCATAATCGATAATTTCTAAAACTGCTGAGGATAGTGGGAAAAAGCAGAAGATTGGTAATTGGGTGTGAGAGGTATAATTTCAAGTTTGTCATCTTAATTGGCCTGCCTGTAGCTTTACTACTCTGCCATTTTCTCATTGCCCAAAGTTAATTATTTCGTGAGGTAAGAGAGTCTCCTATGAGACTTTTCAGGTTAAATATGTTGCTTTCCATGTTCCCACCCTTTTATTGAGGTTATAATGAGGAAGTTCATGGAAGGATGGAAAGGATAAAAGAAGCTTGATGATCTTTCTCTTCATTCCCCCCCCCACCCTTTTTTTGTTTGTTAAAAGAAGGCAGGATCAAACCATTGATAGAATGAGATTAAGATAATTGGTGACTGCCTTTTTTCTCTTTCAGATCATTAATCATGCTGGAGTAGGGCAATGTGGGAATGCTCCAGGCTGTGAAACTGATCTTTACCCACATTCTGTCTCCATCTGTAGTTAATGGGACACCATTGAGGAACAGCTATGAGTAAAGAACTTTTTTTTTTTTTTAACAGTAAACAAGCTTAGTGAGTGCCATCTCCTTCAAGGGAGACCACTTCAAAAGCAGTGCATTTATTGGAACAATACTGTCATTGCTCAAAATAGTTTCTGTAAGTTCTATTTTTCCATTCCTCTTAGAATTCCTATTAGTTACCCAGTGAAAATCGGTGCTCATGTATTAAAAGTCAACCCTATTTTTTAAAAAATCAGAATTGCTAAGCCTGATTGCATACATTATTTAGAAAAGTCAACTTTGGATGAATTCAGGCTGTTTCTGAAACTCCTGAGGATTTTCTCGAGAACGACAAGTTCTGAACAAAATTCCACATGGAACAGCTAAGCAGACTGGCTTGGACATGGGACTTTAGAGTTAGGAGAAAGGGATTAAAGTTCTTTTTAGGATACTTGACACATACGCAAGCCCTTTCTGGCAATTATTAGGTTCTCCTACAAAGGCTTGGTAATGGAGACAAAAATAAGGTCACTTTCACTCATTTTCTTTCCCCTTCCCTCCCCAACTTAGTGCCACTCCCCAGAGGCTATGTACTTTTTGTTCTGTCAGTTACATCACACACTTTCTACTGGACTCCGGTCACTGGAGTCACTGAGCCTCCCACCACCCAGAGTCCACAAATGCCTGGGAGTTGATGATCCTCTGGGTGGCCGTATGCAGGGGATTGTGAATCACCAGCTGCTTTTTCTTGATCAAACGTGAGTCTTGCTCAGAGAGGAGTTGACTTGAAACCATACTCTTCCCTGTCCTGGCTGCCCTGTTTCCCTGGGGATTTCTCCTTAGGGCCCGGTCCTTAATGAATCACTTGCACAAAAAACTTTCTCCCAGGATCTGATTCTGCACACACCATCCTCCTAGGATCTACTTTTTAATTTAAATCAGCTTTGATGTTCAATTATTACCATGTAAATATTCCTGCAGAGACAACCCATGTACTGTTTCTCTTTATTAGATTAAAAGTTTTTTTTTTTAGGTTTCTTTTAATTCTGTCATACTCCATTATCATAGCCTCAGTATTTTTCACATGAATTATTTTGTTTGTTGCCCTATTTGAGCTTCTTTTACTGCATTTCCAGGGCCATTCTTTGTCCTTAGCCTGAAATTTTGTTAGGCTTTTTCCTACGCACCACTCTCTGCCTAAAGGTCTTTTCCCCAGATCTTTACTTTTTAGTTTTGAGAGTTCAGTTAAATGTAAGATTCCCTAGAGAGGTATTTCTGACAATCCCAGTTAAGTAGACGACCCTTACTTAAAACCTCTCCATTACTTCTCTATCTGTACTATTTTTTTTTTTTATTATAGCACATATCCCAATTTAAAATCACGTCACTTGATTAGTGGGTTTTGTTTTATTTTTGCCTGTATCCATCCCTACCTCTACCAGTGAGTGAGGGATTGCCTTTGGCTTTTCACCACCCTTTCTCAGATGTCTGGGACAATGACTAGAATGAAAAAGGTATGCAAAGCGTATTTGTTAAATGAATGAATAAACTGAAAGTGTAATGAAAAGTGAAAAGATAAGGCAGGAAACAGCTTCAAGCTGCCTAAAGGTCTGGAACAGAAGGAACAAACTGAAATGAAAGTAGGTAGTAGTACAGGAGTCTCCGTGGTCTGAGGGGAATGTCTTCTAAGACTCTCAGTGGATCCTGAAACTGCAGATAGTATTGATGAAACCCGATTGCTGTCTGTCAGAGCACACTTGTGTTCATGTGTCCTACCCATAAGTTTAATGCCTTTTCCATCATAAGTAAGCACTTAATCATGCCCTGTGGCCAAAATTTTTGCAGCTTCAGATGCAACAGCAAACCTAGCACGAATTTTTTTTCTTCACAATTTCACAGATGGAAGATTCGTTTTTGCTGTACATCTTAGCAACCTCAGCATATGATCTTTTTTCTTTCCTTATTAAGTTGAAAACTTTCAACTTTCACTCAAAGGAGGCACTTCAGGGCTGCCCTTTGGCATATCTGAATTGCCAGCATCACTTACCTTGGACCCTGGGGCCGTGATTCGATAAGACAAGGATGACTTGAACACAATCATGGTGATACTGCAACTGAGAAGCTACTGAGTGACTAACAGCAGGTAGTGTAGATGGTGTAGATACACTGGACAAAGGAATGGTTCATGTCCTAGGCCAGGTCGTGAGAGAGTCATCACACTACTCAGAATAGCATGTGATTTAAAGCTTATGAATTGTTTGTTTCTGGAATTTTCTACTTAATACTTTTAGACCAAAGTTGACTACAGGCAACTCAAACCATGGATAGCAAAACTGTGGATCAGGAGGGTCTGCCATATTCCACGGTAATTTATAAAATACAAATATATCTAACATGCTTCACTGGCTGGACTTTCTCTTAGGGCAAAATCCAAACTCCTTAACTCCTTTATGCAGCCCACAAGGTTCCTGCAATGAGGACCCTGTCCACATCTGCCTGAAGACCAACCATTCTCTCGTAGTGTCCTTCCTCCAACTATTTTTGTCATTTTTCAGCAACCCATTTGTGGCCATGATCATTGTTCCTTGGTGGCTTCATGCATATTGTCCCTCGGTCCAGAACATACTCCCTGTTCTTTCTGCCAAGCTCTTTTTCCTGGACTTGATTCAGGTCTCAAACATCCTTCTTCAGAGAAGGTTTTGTGATTCCCCGGACTAGCTTAGGCCCTCCCCCTCCCATTCTGTAATAAACTCTCACACACTCATATTTCCTTGGTAATCAGTATGTTTGGGCCTGTTTTTCTTTCTGGGCTTTGCTCAGTGGTAATATAATGAAGGAAGTTACTTAGTTGCACAAATATTGCTATTTTTCTCTCTGGAGTTTCATTAGGTGTAGTTTGAAGGTAGCCTAGATTAAGGTCATGTGAGATTTTTATTTTTAAAACGTCAGATTCTTGAGCCCCGCCTCCAGAACTACTGAGTCAGAGACTCTTGGAGTGGAAACAATGAAATTGCATCTTCAGCTGGCTCTCGAGCTTCGGCTTTGAAAGTTGGAGATCCATTACCCTAGTAATATCTGGTGTACTAGAGTCTATATATACCTTATTCCATGTGCATCATTAGTCTTTTGTGGTGCCTGCTTATGCCAATAAAAATGGAAAAATAAGTCCCTTGGCTGTAGTACCTAGATCATAGAGAAGAAGAGACAGAGTCTGAGTCTAAATATGGGTGGAGTGATAGGATTGGGTATGTGAAAGGAGGGTCAGAGATATACATGATTCTGAATAAAAGATTCAGTGAGGGCTCTTCACTTGCAAGAGACAGGAACCAAACAGGCTTCGGCCAGAGAAGAATTTGTTGGATTGTATAGTTAAAATATTTAGGTGTGTGTTTGGTTTGAGGCATGAATGGATTCAGAGGCTCAGAGGCTGTGACCCATCAGACTCCGTCACTCTCCTTTCTTGCTCATTATTAAATCCCTATTTCTTATTTGATGCATGCTTTACTCTTTTGATGGTGAAATGGTTACTAGCAGCTTTTCTTATACAGGTTAATACTGTTCAGCTCAGTGATCTTAGCAGATAAACAATGTCTCTTTTTATTTTTTGAGCTGGAGTTCAGCTGTATCACCCAGGCTAGAGTGCAGTGGTGCTATCTTGGCTCACTGCAACCTCCTCCTCCCTGGTTCAAGAGATTCTTCTGACTCAGCCTCCCTAGTGGCTGAGATTGCAGGCATTCACCACCATACCTGGCTGTTTTTGTGTTTTTAGAAGGGGTTTCACCATATTGATCAAGGTGCTCTTAAACTTGCCTCAGGTGATCCACCCGCCTTGGCCTCTCAGAGAATGCCTCTTAAGGATTAACTCGAAGGAAAGTCCTGAGATTGAGTTTATTTGACCAATGTAGTTGTCTGATCATTCCTAAGTCAAGCACTGGGGCAGTCTAGGGAGTGGAATTAATTGACCACAACCGAAAAATATACCCATTCCGTTAATGATGGAGAGGAGGAGGTAGTAGAGTCAGATCTAACAGATCCATATGGATTGAAGGGAGGGCTGGGTTTTCAAAGGAAAATTGAGAACATACCAAATATCTGTTGAAAATTCAACCATTCAACCATTATTTATGATTCCAGATTGTCTTATGCGCTAAGTGTAGATCATCTCATGCACTAAGCATATAGCCAGAAACAGTGAAAAAAAATCACACCCTCTAAGCTGTGTTCTTTCAGAGCTTACAGTCTCTCAAGGAAGGCAGATAATTTGATTATAATTACAATAAAATTGGGTGAATGTTATAATAGAATTAACACAGAGGATTATAGAGTGCTGTTATTTAGGCTACAAATTCAAGTAAGGTGACCTGAAAAGAGTGAATTTTGGACAGACTCCTTTAGATTGATTAGGAGTTAGTCAGAATTGGAGAGTGGGAGGGTTCTAAGCAGAAAAACTGTTCGGTAGAGGAGAAATCATAGCATGTCTACAGGTCTGAAATAAGTGCAGCATGAAGTGCAGAATGATCGTCTCTTTCTCTGTGGTCCAAACCCCTACTAAGTAGCCCTCTTACAGTACCAGCTTTCCCACACAGTTCTGGCTCATGGGTTGGGGTAACACTATCTCTGCTCTGTGCCCCTGCAGTCCTAGTGGTGCTTCTAGCTGTGGCTAAATGTCTGGGTTGCCTAACTACTCCTCTTCTGGCTTTTCAGTTCTTCCATGGCTGTGTAACCAGTTCTCTGTATTAAATGTCCACTGTTAGAATACCTAGAGTGTTTTTCTCCTTTTACTACTGTGCTATGGCAAAATGTAAAGCCATGTGCAGTTACCTTGTTTCACTGTTGATTTGGGAACAAAAGCCTTCTTAGCCTGGATTCAAGACAGAAGAAGAATTCTATCTCAAGTTTGCCTAGTTTTCATTTCTGATTCTTCAGGATTTCTTCATTGATGTACTAGAGTTCTTTATATATTGATATCCTGATTCTAATTTTTTGTCTATTGTATATGTAGCAAATATTCTTCAGGATGTGTTTATTTCACCTTGTTCACATTTTTGGATGTCCAGAATTTTAAAATACTTACAAGTAAAATTATATCTAGTCATTTTATGTAATTTAAAAAAAAAACACTGAAAGTATATACTCATATTTTTCTAATACTTTATTAATTTAATGGTTGAATTGTTTTTACATCTAGAATGTACTGTGTTATATTGAACTAGATACCTAGTTTATGTTCCCCACAACCCTTGCCAGAGGGTTAGAATTATTTACTGTCACTCTTTTGTTGATAAGAGTTGATGAGTAACAATCACTGTTATTCTACTGTTCATTTAAGTCAAATTTCTTTATCCAAATTCTTTAAGATTGGCATTATAGTATATTTTTATGTTCTTGATATTTAACAATAGAACATTTTATTGAATGGTTTCCGTATCTTTTAAAAAACTGGCCAAAGATATCATGTAGAAATCACGTTAGTAGGTACTAAGACACACAGGAGATGACTATTTTCTTAAATTTAATTTAAAATGTTTACTTATCTAATTATATTTACGGCAGATTGACTGGAATGAATTCTCCTCTGAGAATATAAAAACCATGTTGCACAATATAGTATTTAGCCAAAAACGTGCACATATTTAGCTCTATGTTATTTGGCATCTAAAAAGCCCTTCCCTTGAGGAGATTAAAAACCATGTATTCCTTCTGTTTCCTTAAAGACTTGGTTCAGATTATCCTAATTGTCATGACTGGTGTTCAGCCTTCCCCCACAAATGAAATAAATTTGGAGGATACAAAGAACAGTAATTAAGTTCCTTTGGATGCCAGTGTCACCATAAAGCTTAGTGTGAAAGCTCAGAGGAAGATGTTTTTGTAAATTTAAGTACAAGCTTGTTTAGGCTTGCCCTTCAGATAAATAATTCAATGTAAAGAAGTAGGGGAATAATTCATGAGCTCAGAATCATTCAGGCCCATTTAACAACTTTAAGCCTTCAGAATGCGTTAATTCATTCAATCAAATGAACAAATTTTATGCTAAAAATACCAAGTGCTAGAGATTCAAGAGTGAGCAAGATATACATGGTCCCTATATCCAAGAAACTCCAGTCTGCTGAGAGAAATGGCCTGTTATTAATGTGATGGGAGTAATTAGAATTTGTTATTTAACACACATGGGAAGTACATTTTATCCAGTTTGGGTAGGTCAGGGAACACATCTCTGAAGAAAGCTAACTGGAAATCTAAAAAACACCATAATGATGAGTGGGAAATGCATGTTCTAAGGCAAAGAAACAGCATAAAACAAAGGCCCTAGGAAGAAAGCCCATGGGGGCAATAAGAGAACTTCAAATACTGATAATGACTTGAAGACAGAGGATGATGGGGCTGAAAAGATGACCATGAAATCCAGTGAGTCAAATTAAATATTTGTCCCTAGGCCAGTAGGGAGGGTGGTAACCATAGGGTAGAACATAATCAGATTTGCTTTTTGTAAGACTCACCTGGCTTCAGCTGATGAATGAATTGAAAAGGGAGGGCAAGAAGGGAGGCAGGAAGAACAGTTAAGAGGTACAAGTGGGGTTGTATCATAACCAAATGAGAGGAAGTGGACAGATTCAAGGGGGGTTAAAGAAGTAGAATCTGCAGGGCTTGACGACACATTGGAGATGAGGAAAAGGGAAGAGCGCAAGCTGACTTGAGGTTTCAGTGCTACAAAAGACCATAGTGTAGTTAACCGATATGACAACCGCGGAAGAAATAACAAATACGGGGGAAGAGGTGCTGAGTTCAGTTTTGGGCAAGTTAAATCCAAGGTGCCCATGGGATATCCAAGATATATAGTAAAGATTAGGGTACTGGACCTAGACCTTAAAGACTAAGGTGTGGGGATTTTGGATTCAGCAGTTGATAAATAGAGAATGATATGGAAATCATAGAGATTTTTAATTGTACATCTGACTGTTCACTAAAATTCTGTTTGTTCAATGACTGAACAAACAGAACTAAGCCTTGCCACCATTTGACACGTCATGAAGTACAGATAGGGCAGTAGGGTTTGCACCTGAACAATTTTACTTACGAATTTTTAATTTTATTATTTTTAAAAATGTATATTGGGGTGAGGCATGGTGGCTCATGCCTGTAATCCTAGCACTTTGGGAGGCCGAGGAGGGCAAATCACCTGAGGTCAGAGGTTTGAGACCAGCCTGGCCAACATGGTGAAAACCATCTCTACTAAAAACATAAAAATTAGCCAGATGTGGTGGCTGGCACCTGTAATCCCAGGTACTAAGAGCCTGAGGCAGGAGAATCACTTGATCCTGGGAGGCAGAGGTTGCAGTGAGCTGAGATCTTGCCACTGTACTCCAGACTGGGAGACAGAACAAGACTCTGTCTCAAAATACAAACTATATTAGATGTTGATGAGTTATAATTATATATATTTATGGGATAAAAGTGATACTATAATATGTGTACCAGGTATACATACATTCCATCACCTCAAATACCTATCATTTTTTTCTTCCTGTCTAACTGAAACACTACACCCTTTGATCAACATCTCCCTGTTTCCCTCACTCCCAGCCTCTGTTAACCACCACTGTTTCTACCTTTATATGTTTGATTGCCTTAAAGTCCACATGTGAGGACTTGAAATAATTGTCTTTCCATGCCTAGCTTATTTCACTTAGCATAATGTCCTGCAGGTTCACCGAGGTTGTTGGAAACGGCATAATTTCCCTATTTCTTTAAGGCTGAGTAGTATTCCATGGTATACATACAACATTTTCTGTATCACTTCATGAGACATTTAGGATGGTTCCTTATCTATTGTGAATCATGCTATAATGAACATGTAAGTGCAGACTACTCTTTGACATACTTATTTCAAATTCTCTGGATATACACTGGGAAGAGGGACTGCTTGATTATATGGTAATTCTGTTTTTATTTTTATTTTGAGGACAGTTTGTACTGTTTTGCATGTCTGTATTAATTTACATTTCCACCAACAGTGTACAAGGGTTCCCTTTTCTCCACATCCTCACCAGCACTTGTTACCTTTCATCTTTTTGATAATAGCCATTTCGACAGACACGAGGCGATATCTCACTGATTTTAATTTGCGTTTTCCTAATGATAAGAATGTTGAGCATTTTTTCACAAACCTGTTGGCCATTTGTATGTCTTCTTTTGAGATTATCTTTTCATTTCTGGCCAGAGTACTGCAGACAACTTTTCTCATGTCTTTGCTCTTTTTTTAAAAATTGGGCTACTTATTTTCTTGCTATTGAGTCTTTTATATATTTTGGATATTAACTTTATCAGATGTATGGCTTACAAATACTTTCTCCTATTCCATAGGTTGCCTCTTCACTCTATTATTTTCTTTGCTGTGTGGATGTTACTGAGTTTGATATAATTCCATTTGTCTAGTTTTGGTTTTGTTGCCTGAGCATTTGGGGTGAAAACCAAAAAAATCATTGTCTAACTAATGTTGTATAGTCTTCTCTCTGTTTTCCTCTAGTTTTACAGTTTCAGATCTTAGGTTTAAGTCTTTAGTCCATTTTGAGTTGATTTTTGTACAGATGGTTCTTCACCTATGATAGGGTTATGTCTGAAACTCATCATAAATTGAAAACATTGTAAGTAAAAAACGCATTCATTACAGCTAACCTAGTAAACATCATAGCTTAGCCTAGCCTTCATTAAACACGATCAGGAGGCTGGGCACAGTGGTTTACCTCTGTAATCCCAGCACTTTGGGAGGCTGACACGGGTGGATTACCTGAGGTCAGAAGTTCGAGACCAGCCTGGCCAACATGGCAAAACCCCATCTCTACTAAAAATACAAAAGAATTAGCTGGGCCTGGTGGCACTTACCTGTAATCCTAGCTACTTGGGAGGCTGAGAAGGGTAATCACCTGAATCCAGGAGACAGAGGTTGCAGTGAGCCAAGACGATGCTATTGCACTCCAGCCTGGGCAACACAGCAGGACTCTGTCTCAAAAAAACAAACAAAAAAAAACCCATGTGGCACTGTTTACAATAGCAAAGACTTGGAACCAATCCAAATGCTCATCAATGATAGACTGGATAAAGAAAATGTGGCACATATACACCATAAAATACTATGTAGCTATAAAAAAAGATGAGTTCATGTCCTTTACAGGGACACGGATGAAGCTGGAAACCATCATTCTCAGCAAACTGACACAACAGAAAACGAAATACCGCATGTTCTCACTCATAAGTCGGTGTTGAACAATGAGAACACATGGACACAGGGAGGGGAATATCACACACTGGGGTCTGTTGGGGGTGGGGAGATTGGGGAGGGATAACATTAGGAAAATTACGTAATGTAGATGATTTGGGGATGGATGCAGCTCACCACCATGGCATGCGTATACCTATGTAACAATCCTGCACCATCTGCACGTGTACCCCAGCACTTAAAGTATAATAAAAAAAAAGCTCAAGATACTTACATTAGCCTACAGTTGAGCAAAATTGATGAACACAAAGCCTATTTACAATAAAGTGTTGAATATCTCATGTGCTTTATTGGATGCTGTACTGGAAATGAAAATAGGAATGGCTTGCTGCTGTTGCCCAGCACTGCAAGAGAATATACTGCTACATATCACTAGCCTGGGAAAAATTCAAAATTCAAAAATCAAAGTATGATTTCTACCATATATGTATTGCTTTCACACTAACATAAAGCAAAGAAATCAAAATAAAAAAACAGTGTCAGTCAGGGACCATCCATATATGGTGTGAGATAAGGGTGTAATTTCATTCTTGATGTTGCTACTCAGTTTTCCCAACACCATTTATTGAAGATCCTTTCAAGAAATAACCTTTTCTCACTGTGTATTCTCGGCAACTTTGTGGAAAAGCAATTTACCTTAAATGTGTGGGTTGATTTTTGAGCTTTTTACTCTGTTCCATTAGTCATTGTATCTATGTTTATGCCAGTATCATGCTGTTTTAACTATTATAGCTTTGTAATACAATTTGAAGTTACTTTCTGTGAAGTCTTAGAAGTGCCATGTTTTAACCACATCAGCATAAATTTAAATTTGAATATATTCTCAAGGAAAATTAAAAAAAAAGTTTTGTTCAGTGATACATCTAAGACATGGAAGACTCCTTGACACATAGTAGACACTTAACAAATGTTTGATAACTCAGTAAAATTAAATGCATCAAAAGCTAATCAGCACAAAATAGTCTCCAAGTTCTTAATGTTAATAAATTCAGTAAATGACTGTTTCATTGATTATATTTTTTAAATGTCTAAAATTTATATCTAAAAGGTATGAATTTCAAACAGAAAGGTATCAGAACCTAAGGCACAGAATCCTAAGTTCTGATTCTTGCAGCAGGTTCTGTGCTGGCCAAGAGTACCCTCAGCATCTCTTCTGATTTTGAGATTCCCATGAAAGGGAAGAACAGATTATATTGCTTTCCCACAAGCTCATGTGAGGCTTCCACTGTGTTTTTCCATAGGTAGCCAAACTTCCAGATTTTATCCTTTAAAATCTCTGCTTCCACCTCTCTTTCCTTGTCTTCAGTGAAAATAGTTATTTTCCATACAAATTTCAGATTGCGACTTAAGATCTCCCCATTCAAACGTCTTTTCTCAACCTGTTGTAGACTCCTGCCCTTTGTTTGAAAAGAGTGAAACATCATGAACTTTACTTTTTGACCTTTGAACATGCATGCGAGAGACAGGGGAAAGAGGCAGCACAAAGTCCCTGGAGACTGCCTGCCTATAAGCGGCTGTCATGGTTTGAGCCTCTAAAAGGGCAAGCCTGTTGCTAAGGAAACTGCTGCTCTAGGAAGGCTAAACACACAGTAAAATAGCAGGAAAGGAAGACATAAATAAGTCAGATGCTTGTGGGGAGGGGTGGCATGAGGCAACCTAAGAACTTTAAACCTTTATTGCTAGGAACATATCGAAGGCTCTTGTGAGGGGAAAACCAAGCATCTATATCCCTTCCTAGAAAATAGCTGTAATTTAAAAGAAGCCTGGACTTCATGTGATTTTAATTTTGCTTAGCACACAAGCAGAAAAACAGTGGCTGTCAGTATTCCATTAATATTTAGAAAGTATATAACAATTTTCCAAATTTAATCATGTCCATTTGTGACATTTAGTATCATAAGAACATATTTGCAATACTCAAAAGCATCTTTTATTTTGTAGCCAATGATTAAAGTAACTAGTAACTATAGATGTAGTGGAAGTTACGTAACATAAGCTTTTTTAAATGAATAACTTTTCTTAAAAGTAGTTAAGCCCATAGTCAATGGTGTATTACATTTATTTCCTATTAATTATTTCTAGCACAATAAGCCTTGAGTTACTTAAATGAATACATTTGCAAAATTAGGAAACATTAAAAAGATTTTTTTTTTTTTTTTTGAGACAGAGTCTTACGCTGTTGCCAGGCTGGAATGCAGTGGCGTGATCCCCGCTCACTGCAACTTCGGTTTTTTGGTTTCAAGCAATTATTCTGCCTCAACCTCCTGAGCAGCTGGGACTACAGGCACGCACCACCACTCCTGGCTAATTTTTTGTATTTTTAGTAGAGACGGGGTTTCACCGTGTTGGACAGGATGGTCTCAATCTCTTGACCTTGTGATCCGCCCGCCTCAGCCTCCCAAAGTGGTGGGATTACAGGTGTGAGCCATTGCGCCCAGCCAAAAAGATTTTTAACCTTAAACTAAATACATAAGGAGTATAACTTTAAAGGCATTTTCCTATTAACATAAGTCATTTTTTTGCCAATGAAAGTCAGATTTTTAATATACAGTGAGTTGGTACAGCATCTAACATGAACAGTCATTGGGCCTTTCATTGCCAGGGCTTGTAAAAACATCTGCATGCATCAATAAACATTTCATTTCCTTCCATCCTCTCCTCTCCGAGAATAAGTCATCAGTCCATAGCTATGCTATCTAGATTGCTTCATTATTAAAGGTATATTGTTGTTTAGAGATCATGTAATCTAAGCCTTTCATTTAACATTTGATGGTATCTAAATAACACTTCTATTTCTTGTTTCTGGGGCCGTTTTCAAACACATTTATGAATAGAAGTCCACAAAATTCCAAGTTCAAAGTCATACAGCTACCACCAGTACACCTAAAATTCTGGCTTTGAAAATATCCACCTCCTTGTTAGGCTACAAAGATTTTTATTTCAAAGCATGTTTTACCAGAGTGAGTGTGTAAGACAGACCCATGGGTTGGGGGCAGCGCCAAGATGGCAGAGAAGGGGCAACACCAGATTGCAGTTCCTAGCAAATGAGACACAGAGGGCTAGAGGACTTCACGATTCCAAGTGGGGTGCTGCGTTCATTTTGGGGGGACTGAAAGGACTCTGAAAGTAGCCCAGGGAGGGAGCCAAAGCAGGGTGAGAGCCACCCAGGGAGAAGGAACCAAGACAGGGTGGGGCGTGACCCCACCTGGACCATGCAGCAGGCTTGGAGGGTCGCTGGACTTGACCCCTTCAGTACTCCGATTCGGATCCTGTGCTTACCTCATCCCTTCTGCAACCTATGGTCCTTGAGAGCCCCGCCAGACTGAGGGGCATCGTGGGTTGTCAATGCAAATCCGAGCAACGGCTCCCACCTGGTGCCACAGGCTGTCTGCCAGATCTTGGCAGAAGTTTGGACTAGCGCCAGTGGGATGCAACAGTCAGTACCACAGAAAGAGGTAGAGTTGAAAACAAAGAAATGGGTCATGAGGCCTGGCAGGCCCCACCACCCACAAAACTCAGACTGAAGCCTGTGCACCAGAGAGCTTGGCAGCAAATACCCCAGTTTGACCCTAATCAGGAAGATCAAGCTCAAGACCACCCACCTAGCAACCTGACTGAATCTGAGTCAGCCCAGCAGCGCCTCTACAGGCCAAAAAAGATATAGCTCCAACTGCGGCAGAAAGGACATCTACTCAGAGATTTCTCCCAAAATCACCAATTTCAAAGATCAAAGGGAGATAAATTCACAAAGATGGGAAGAAACCAGTGCAAAAAGGATGAAACCATTAAAGACCAGAACACCTTCTTCCCCTTCCAGGGATCACAACTCCTCACCATCAAGGGAAGAAAACAAGACAGAAAATGAGTGTGATGAACTGACAGAAACAGTTTTCAGAAGGTAGGTAATAACAAACTTCTCTGAGTTAAGAGACCATGTTCTAACCCAACGTCAAGAAACTAAGAACCTTGAAAAAAGACGAAATGGTAGTTAGAATAACCATCTTAGAAAAGAACATAAATGATTTGATGGAGCTGAAAAACACAGCACGAGAACTTTGCAAGGCATGCACAAGTTTCAACAGCCGAATCAAGCAGAAGAAAGGATATCAGAGATGGAAGATCAAATTAATGAAATAAAACGAGAAGTCAAGATTAGAGAAAAAAGAGTGGAAAGAAATGAACAAAGCCTCCAAGAACTATGGGATTATGTGAAAAGACCTAATCTATGCTTGACGGGAATATGTGAATGTGATGGGGAGAATGAATCCAAGCTGGAAAACACTCTTCAGGATATTATCCAAGAGAACTTCCCTAACCTAACAAGGCAGGCCAACATTCAAATCCTGGAAATACAGAGAACACCACAAAGATATTCCTCAAGAAGAGCGACCCCAAGGCACATAATCATCAGATTCACCAGGGTTGAAATGAAGGAAAAATCCTGAGGGCAACCAGAGAGAAAGGTCAAGTCACCCACAAAGAAAAGACCATCAGACTCATAGCAGATCTCTCGGCAGAAACTCTACAAGTAAGAAGGGAGTGGGGGTGAATATTCAACATCCTTAAAGAAAAGAACTTTCAATCCAGAATTTCATATCTGGCCAAACTAAACTTGATAAGTGAAGGAGAAATAAAATCCGGACAAGCAATTGCTGAGAGATTTCGTCACTACAAGACCTGCCTTACAAGAACACCTGTAGGAAGTACTAAACATGGAAAGGAACAACCAGTACCAGCCACTGCAAAAACGTACCAAATGGTAAAGAACAATGCAATGAAGAAACAATGTCAACTAATGGGCAAAACAACCAGCCAGTAACAAAATGGCAGGATCAAATTCAAACAAAACAAATATGAACATTGAGTATAAATGGACTAAATGCCCAATGAAAAGACACAGACTGGCAAACTGGATAAAAAGTCAAGACCCAATGGTGTGCTGTATTCGGGAGACCCATCTCATGTGCAAATACCCACATAGACTCAAAATAAAGGGATGGAAGAAGATCTACCAAGTAAATGGAGAGCAGAAGAAAGAAGGGGTAGCAATCCTGGTTTCTGATAAAATGGGCTTTAAACCAAGAAAGATCAAAAGAGACAAAGAAGGGCATTATATAATGGTAAAAGGATTAATGAAACAAGAAGAGCTAACTATCCTAAGTATATATGTACCCAGTACAGGAGGACCCAGATACATAAAGCAAGTTTTTAATGATCTGCAAAGAGACTCAGACTCCTACACAGTAATAGTGGGAGACTTTAATACTCCAGTGACAGTATTGGACAAATCAATGAGACAGAGTCAACAAGGATATCCAGGACTTGACTGCAGATCTGGACCAAGCAAACTTAATAGACATTTACAGAACACTCCACCCCAAATCCACAGAATACACATTCTTTTCAGTACCACATAACATTTACTCTAAAATTGACCACAGAATTGGAAGTAAACCACTCCTTAGCAAGCACAAAAGAACAGAAATCATAACAGTCTCTCAGACCACAGCACAATCAAATTAGAACTGAGGATTAAGAAAAGCATTCAAAACTGCACAATCACATGGAAACTGAACAACTTGCTCCTGAATGATGAATGGATAAACAATGAAATGAAGGCAGAAAAAAAAATCTTCTTTGAAATCAACAAGAATGAAGATACAACGTACCAGAATCTATGGCACACATTTAAAGCAGTTTTGAAAGGGAAATTTATAGCAATGAATGCCCACGTGAGAAACTAGGAAAGTTCTAGACTTCACACCCTATTGTCAATATTGAAAGAGCTAGAGGAGCAAGATAAAAAAAAAAAAACACAAAAGCAAGCAGAAGACAGGAAATAACTAAGATCTGAGTAGAACTGAAAGAGATAGAGACATTAAAAAACCCTTCAAAATATCAATAAATCCAGGAGCTGTTTTTTTTGAAAATATCAACAAAATAGACCGCTAGCTAGAGTAACAGAAAAGAGAGAATTGAATAGATGCAATAAAAAATGATAAAGGGGGGAGATCACTACTGATTCCTTGTAAATACAAACTACTATCAGAGATTACTGCAAGCAGCTCTATGCACATAAACCAGTAAATCTGGAAGAACTGCATAAATTCCTGGACACTTGCATACTCTCAAGACTAAGCCAGGAAGAAGTTTAAACCTTGAACAGACCAATAACAAAGATTGAAGTTGAGGCAGCAATTAATAGCCTATGAACCAAAAAAAGTCCAGGTAAAGACAGGTTCATGCCAAATTCTACCAGATGTACAAAGAGGAGCTGGTACCATTCCTGTTGAAACTATTTCAGACAATACAAAAAGAGGGAATCCTCCCTAACTCTTTCTATGAGACCAATATCATCCTGATACTAAAACCTTGCAGAGACACAAGTGAAAAAGAAAACCACAGGCCAATATCCATGATGAACATTGATGCAAAATCTTCAATAAAATACTGGTAAACTGAATCCAACAGCACATCAAAAAGCTTATCCACCACGATCAAGTAGGCTTCATCTTGAGGATGCAAGGCTGGTTCAACATATGCAAATCGATCAACATAATCCACCACATAAACAGAACCTAAGACAAAAACCACATGATTATCTCAATAGATGCAGAGTAGGCCTTTGACAAAATTCAACAGCCCTTTATGCTAAAAGCTCTCAATAAACTAGGTATCGATAGAATGTATCTCAATAATAAAAGCTATTTATGACAAACCCACAGCCAATATCATACTGAATGGGCAAAAATTAGAAGCATTCCCTTTAAAAACTGGCACTAGACAAGGATGCCCTCTC